>PVIR01006893.1:0-21582 GCA_004026965.1 Petromus typicus
CTAATGAAGTTGAAACACAGAGGCATCCAGCAGAGAGATGGTCCCCAGACCCAGGAGGGTGGGGGCAAGGAATGGGGTTTTTGTCAGAGTCTGAACATTAGATAGACAGGAGGGATAAGATTTGAGACCTGTCTATCAGGATGACTAGAATTACCATGTATTATGTATTTCTGCTTCTGCTTTTAAGGGCTTCTATAATTACTAGAGTCCACCTGGATACACTGATTTAATTTTCCAATTCTAATGTCTGCTGTTCGTCTTCACGACATTGGCAAGGCCTCCTCTGTCATGTGAAGTAACCAGAGAAGTAACAACAGAGGGAGGATAGGCCAGAGATCTGGCTGCGACAATGATGGTGAACTCTGCCAAGTGGACTGGACATACAGCCCACGTCTTTCTGGGCTTCTCTAGAGCAGTCTCTGGGTGTCACTAACACCCGGATCTGTGCGTAGAGCAGAGTAGAAGGCCCCTGAATGCACGGGCCTTGTGCAGTCAGTGAGAGGACAGATAGGGCAAGAAGGTGAGGAAGAGGGTTTTTCCCAGGCTGTGGCCCTGAAATGAGGTGTGGCCTCCTCAGGTCTGGGGCCCATGGGCTCTGGGATGGGGGGGGGTGGTCACACCTCCACTCTGGTTCTTGGCCTTGGGCTCAGGGCAAAAAAAAAAAAGTCAACTTTCCTGGTCTCCAGCTGCAGATCTGAGAATTTCTCAGCCTCCATAACTGTGAGCCACTCTCTATCTCTCTCTCATTCTCAGTACCCCCATCCTCCATCTGTGTCTGCCTCTCTTTCTGTCTGTCTCTCTTTGTCTCTATCTCTCTCTTTCTCTCTCTCCCCCTTTTTTCTAGAGAAGCCCGGCTAATGCACTCCTTGGCCCCTAAGGCTAATCAAGTAACTGCATTTCTGCCTCCACTTCTATGGGCCCAGGGTTTACAGCGGGTTCTCCTCCTTGAGCTGTGTGACGACTTATTCACAGCATCTAAGGGAGGAGATGGGGTAGAGTTGAGAGGCTTATGCAGCTCCCTGCTTACCAGGTTCAGGTCGTTATCAATAAAGGAGAATTCCTTTATCAATTCCTGGGGATAATTTGAGGCAGAAATGAGGTGACAGATATGTGAAAAACATAGCTCCATAGGCTGCATATTACAGTCATACCAAAGCCAGCTACTTAAAGTGAATGGGGGGAGAGACTAGCAGTGTTCCCAAATCACAGCCACATCAGGCCGGTGAGACCCGAAGCAATGACCTTGATTGCCATCTTCCGCTCGGGCTCACTGTGCACTCAGCAGGATCTTGGAGGGTCAGTTTCTCCGCAAGGGCCTGGACACATGGTTGGTCTTCATAAACAGAAGCCAAATAAATGAACCTTCAATATTCTTGGGCTGATGACATAATAGCTTCACTCATTCAGCAAGTGTTTTGTTTTTTGATCATTGGCTTGGTGAAGGCAGCCGGCTCAACTGGAGTGAATGTGAAGTGAGGGAAATTCAGTAGGATTAATGTGCTGGCCCTTGAGTTGCTCACAGTTTCCTCCCTCTGCCAGTGCCATGCTTGGCCCCCCACCCAGTGCCAGGGTGGCGAACCTAAGGCTCATGTGCCACAGCGGGCTGTGTATGTCACTGAAAGCTCTGAAGTTTTCCCATTGCTGCTCTAGGACGCTGGCGATCCTCTGATAGCACCACCCTGCTCTCAACTCAGCCGGAGGAGGCGGTGCCTGCCCTGGTGGCTGGTGAAGCCCCCGGGACCCAGGACCTATCCCGAGGGATGATCTCCTCAGTGCCTGCTGGCTCCCATTCGCCCCACTCACAGGTGTCCTGTCAGGGCAGATTGCTGGTGCTACATATCCTAGAAACCTCAGAACTCCATCTGTGAAGAAACCAGTTTCATTCTGTGTCTTTCATTTGTTTAACCAAGGAACCTCCTCCCTGATTCTCTGCCAATTCTCAAACTCATGATAAAAGTCTTGGGTAATGTTGGTTTCTCCTTCATATCAAGATCTCTTAAGCTCTCCTTCATGTCAAGATCTCTTAAGCTCTGGCTACAGTGAGGATCAGGCCCTGGCTGACCCCAGATCTGTTCCCAGTATCCTCCTCACCACCTACCACATACTCATGCACACACACATGCACGCATGAACATAACTTTAAACATACACATGCACATGTGTACAAATACTAACTATGGCTCCTATGGTCACTATGGGTGATGGCAAGATGGAGCTTTGCTCTGGACTGCTAATGAAAGCCCCTCAGGGAGTGGGTGGAGACCACCTTCCTAATGAGAGCACTGCCGGACGTCCCCCTCTCCTCCTCCTTATTCCTTGTACAAAGACAGAGATTTGATGTCCAGAGTTTTGGCTGGTCTTATACCAACAGAGGAAGGTCCAAAGGCCCACAGAAATGCCACCTGTCAAGTCACCAAAGTGTCAGAGGCAGCCACCCACCTCCCCCTTGTGCGGATAACAAGAGAAACCAGCTGAGGTAGAGACTCCGGACTAATCGCTATCTTGTTACCATAACACAAAAACCTTTCTAACTGAAGCCTTAACAGATGAGTTTAATCTCTTGGTTACACTTTTTCTAACTCTAGAAAATTCATGCCAGTAATGTTTGCCCTTATTTAAATGTAGCTTGGCCTTACTCTTTAAGTTGCAATTAAGACTAGTCATGGTTGGATGGTCTCATGAAAGGAGGGAAAATACTGCTGAAGGGACAGCGCCCAGAGCAGCTTTGTGGCTTCTGCTCAGGGAAGCCCACACTGTAGGTTTTGTTGCTGGCCTGTTGCATCTCCCCCAGACAATAAAATAAACACTTCCATTTAGATGTACAGCATTGGCTGGAGAGCAGCGCTGGATGCTCCCGTTAGAAACCAGTGAATAAGGTAAATAAGTCCCATTGTGAGGGACAAAGAGCTGTACTGATATGTAATTAACCAGCCCAGCCAGAGGAAGCACAGGCTCCCTGAAGGCAGACAGGCTATGAGGTCAGACCGATTCAAACTGACATGGCTGCTCCTCTGATCATCTGTGTTAATCTCCATATTTCTACAATCTCCATGAAAACATGGAGACAACAGAGCACTGCATGCTGGGAGAGTGAAAAGGGATGACAGGTTTGAAAGGGCCCAGCCCAGGCCTTCTCCTCCAGGGAGCAGCCTTGATGGTTTGTGGAGGGAGCACGGATGTCTGCTTGAAGTGCTCCCCAGGGCGAAGCAGATTGATGAAGGGAGAAGGAGGGCTGAGGCCTTTCCCTTCTGCAACTTTGCTGCAGGAAGGCCAGGAAGATTGCAGACAGATGAGGACACACCATGATGTTGTCACAAGGCCACCTTTCCATTGGATGGCACTGGACAGCAGCATTCACTGCAGTTTTGACCATATCTTATAAAGACATTCACAAAGAGGGTGTCTAAGGACCAAGTCAGAAAGTGGCAAGAATGATGAAAGAAGTATGTTCAAAGCAAGGAGCAAAATTATAAGGGACTTAAGGATCACATGTGTTTAACTGTAATAAATTTTTATATTGAAACATTTAGTCCATATTTTCATCAACCTAAGTAGATGACACATTCTTAATTATGGCAAATAATTCAGAATTTTCATAATTCAAGACTAATCTTGACAAAGGCTGGTACATATTCGTCTTAAATTGAAAATGCCATCTCCCCTGGCAAGAGCAGATTCACTTTGAAAACGAACTTCATCTTTGACAACACAAAGGAACTGAGTTTTGGATACATGCTACATTCCACATGGATGAACTCTGCCCATTACATCAAGGTGAAGGAGGCCCCGTACAAAAGCTGGCAGATGTGTGACTCTGTGTATATGAAATCCCCAGACAGGCGATTCTATAGAGAAGGAAAGCAGATCTATTGTTTCCTACCAGTGATTAGCCTTGAGGGAAATGAAGCATGATTTCTCATGGCTCCAGTGCTGCTTTCAGGGATGGGAAAAGTGTTCCAGGATGGATTGTGGTGACAACTGCACAATTCTGTAAATATACTAAAAACCACTGAATCATACATTTAAGTGGATCAACCGGTGAATTGTATGGTTCATGAATTATATCTCACTAAAACTCATATATATTCACATATGTATATTTTATGTGTGAACGAAAAAGGAAAGGGGAGGAACTGCCCTTTTAGACACTATGAAATATGATTCTTGACAAATGCTTAAATTTGGAGAGCATATTGTCTCTAATTTTGTACACAAATGAGGTTTTATTAACATTTCTATATTGCATCATTTCTGATCTGCTTAATTCAGTCTCACACACGATGCTTCAACTGTTATTCTCATCAATTCATTAAGAGGAAACAAGCTCTGGGGAACAGCTGATAGAAGGAGTGGGATTGGAATGTGGCTCTGCAGGTCTCCAGAGCTCCTCTGGCCTCTGAGGTTGGGAGTGGTGGCCCAGAGGCTCTGTGGAACCCATCACCACTGAGCAAGCTACAGAGGGGACTAGCAGCCAGGAAGTGCTCTGCTTTGGAGCCTGTAATACTTGGTCAGGCAGAGTGTTCGCCTGCGGTGCACTTGTTCACTGCCCTCACTGTTAGCCTTTGGGGGCTCAATCATAGTCCTTGTCATATGCGAGGTTCATCCAGCATGGTCAGGTCTTGGGACTGGCCTGGGAACATATTGGAAGCCAGGCTTTGGAGACGGAGCAGTGATCTAGTCCTATGTCCTCCGTGGGACACATCCACCTCTCAACAAAGTTCGTCCTCATAATGCACATACAGCTGACTTCCAGGCAGGAAAAGCGGTCTTCTCTGAAAGCCTCGGGGAGCCCTCTTGTGTCCTACACTACCTCATCAGTGACCTAGGTGACAGCCTCAAGATGGCATGCATTGCTGAGCTTTATCAGTCTGTCAGTGTTGGAGTAAGAGCAGCAGTAGTAGAGAATCACAACTATGCAGAGAAAATTTCCATTACAGGGCACAGAGTATGTTTTTAACCTAATAAAAATATCTAATGACAAAGAGAAGTCAGAATGCTTTCTGAGAAGCACTTTAAGATAATGGAGGAGATGAAGACCATTTTTGTTCCAATAAAGATTCAATTTTCTAATTATCATCCTACAACTGATGGCAAGAAATGAACACAGAGGGGTTGAATGTCTGCGGCAGCACAGCACGGTGGTTTAAATGCCAGGCCCTAATTAGCTGAATCTGTAATTCTTACTGACTCAATGGCTCTGGATATGTCAGTTGTTATTAGATTTGGCTACACATGCAGAAAATCTATTATAATGGTGAGTTAAATAAGACAGAGTTTTCTTATTTTCCCATATGAAATAATCCTACAGAGAGGGAGTCCTGGGTTGGCATGGCATTCTACATGCAGCAGAATCTAGCCTCTTTCTTTCATTCTACTTTCCCAGGAGGTGATTTGTACTCTTTAGGACACCTCATAGAGCAAGGTGGCTGCTTGAGTTCTAGCTATCATATCCTTATCCTAGGCAGCAAAACAGAAAGCGATGGGAGGAAACAGACACCAGCTGAGTTGGCTTCCTTCAGCATTCATCCCAGAAATCTGGCTCACATTCCTGCTTGTTGCTCATTGGTCAGTAATGTATCACATGGTCACACCTAGCTGCAAAGAAGGCTGGGCATTACAGTTTTTAGATGGCCACATTGCTACTATAATGCCTTGTACTCTGTTACTAAAGGACAGTAGGATAGACAAGGAAATAGAAGCTGCTGCTGTCCTGGACAAGCTATTTATAACTTCATTGAGCTTTACTTCCTAATGGAAAGATGGCGGTGGCCCTAGCATCTGTCTCTTGGGATTACTGTGCACAGGAATACTGTAACAGTGTGCATCTCCTCTGGGGGGACAATACACAGTGTTTCTGGGGGCCAGGAACTGCACAGAGCTGCCCTACTGCTTTGTAGATTCTGAAAAACCAAAGAAACCTCTTGGCCTAGCAACTAAAACAGGGTTCCAGTGAGCCCACATTAAAATATTTCTCCACATTGATGAAAAATCCACCCAGATATTTTCATTTTTATTTTTTTCTTTTTTGAGACAGAGTCTCATTATGTATTTCAAGCTGGCCTTGAATTTATTATGTAGCCCAGCCTGGCCTCAAATTCGAAGTGATCCTACTACCTCAGCCTTTGGAGTACTGGTGTTAGAGATGTACACTACCATGCCTGGCAGCCCAGACATTTTTAAAGGATGAGTTTCATAGAAAGCTTCGTTAACTCAGGTGATTCTGTGTGTGTGTGTGTGTGTGTGTGTGTGTGTGTCTATGTGGGTGCGTGTTACTATTCAAATCATCACTTCTGCCTTTGTTCATGGTTTATGGCTTCGGTATACACTAGACAAAGGGTGAATTGCATAAGTTAGAAGAGAAACGAGCAGAAGAGCAGGAAAGTGGCTTGAGGAGTCAGGCTTGAGGGGCTTAAAGGGCCAAGGTACAAGGCTGGTACGATTCCCCATTGTCCTGGAGAGGGGGCCTTACCTAAGGATACAGAGCCCGACTAGGAACACAAATCCTGCATACCCCACAAGAGCAAAGCAGCACATCAGCAGCCTCTCACACCCCAGGAGCACAGCAAAGACAGACACCCACTAACGCAGGAAATCAGAGCAAGAAAGCAAAACATGAAAATTCTTCAAACTCACCTTTTCAGAAATCTTTGAAAAAAAGAGAGCCAGTCTCCTAAATAATAAAATAGCTTTGGGTACTATATATGGCTTTAAAAGTTGAAGCCATAATTAAAGTAAGAAAGCTGTAAGTCTATTAAAATTTTTTCTTTGATACTGGAAAACTCAATTCATGACCTATATTTTATAAAACATGCACTTGAAAGGGATGTGATGCGCCCTCTTCCCATGGAACGTCATGTACTGAATCTCTTGCACTGATTTGAGCAGAAAGTGCTCTACCCAGACATTGCTCAGGGCTGTCTGAAGTCATCCTGTTCCCCAGGTGATGTGAGTCAGAGGAGTTGGTCTGGATCAGTGGATGAGGCGGCTCTGAACTCTGCCCCAGAAGGGATGAGCATCGGAGCCAGGGAGCCACATGCGGAGCTGCCCACCGAGTCCCTGCAGCTGAGCATCTTCCCCACCTGACACTGTGAATGTCCTGACTCAGCGGGCTTAAGGAACCCTTGCGTTCTCCTTGCACAGCTCCCAGGTCACAGCCAAGCAAGGATCTGGGTGTATTTGGGGAACTACTGGGGCCGAGGGGCTTTGAGAACAACCTGCCAGGCCAGGTCTGGAGTAGGCAGAAGACATGGGAGTTATTCTTCTTATCCTGCCCTCTGTCCCTCTTTCTCTTGCCTGTATGTTAGCGCCCCCCCCCACACACACATTCATGCAACTAGATGCGTGCAAAAGCTCCCTGGGCTTTGGGTGGCAGCCCGGGCCTCCCTGTACCATCATCCTGGGTAAAATGAGGGCAGATGAACTGAAAGGGAGCAGGAGTTGGAGTCACTCACATACTTCTGAGTTCAAACTGGAACTTTATCACCCACTAGCTGTGTGACCTCAGGAAAGTGACCTGACCTCTCTGAACCCCTGTGTGCTCAATTGTGCTTGCTCCTGGGCAGGTAGCACCGAGCTCCCTCTCTCATACTGTGCGATGTCCGGTTCCCCTGGCCAGTGGCTGGTGGTTTTCTCCTGTGTAGCACTGAGCACAACCTGCAAGCACTGTTTCTTGGTGGATCCCTGGCTGGTCTACGAGCTGTGGAGGCCGCGGTCTCTGAGTGTCCGCACCTGTCTCCTCCTCGTGGGGTGGCCACACATCCTGCGCTCAGCAGGTATCTGGAGATACTTGTTGAAGGAATGAATAAATTGCCAATAAAGACAAATGCTTACTTAAAAATTGAATAAAAAGGGAAGATTACAGTGATTTAGGATTTCTGCCATAAGGGGCCGTTTGCTCTGAATGGAATTTTTGGGGCAGCACAGTGAATGCGGGGATGCTGCCAAGGACTGAAAATAAGGGACACAGAGAAGCAGCCTGAGCGCCTTGGCCTTAAGCTTCCGTCTGAAAGGGGGAGCTGAGGGCAGGTTGCAGCTCACACCAGAGGAAAACTGATAAGCCTATTAAGGTTTATAGCACAACTGTGATTCCACAGAGGCGCATCAGCATATAACCCATATCACAAAGTGCGTCAGTCTCCCATTTCCACGCCGCTGTGAAGACACACGTGATCTCTTCTTGCTGCTGCCCTGGCCCGGGCTGTGCTTAACTCAGGTCTGGATCGCTGCAGCACCCTTCTCATCCTATTTTCCTTTTCTACCAAATAGCACAAGGTATCTGTTAACAGTGAAGCCAGATTTTACCAGTCTCTCTCTTGCTTCAAACCACCCAAGGGCTTCCTCCTAAAAATATCAAAACAGATCAAACTCTGAAGCAGGATTTGCAAACTCTTTTTCAAAAACCTGGGAAGTATGTGATTTTGGCTTTGGGATGGATAGCCTCTGTTCCAGCATCCCAGTTCCACCAGCATGTCCCAGAAGCAGACGAGGTCTGTATGATGCGAGGGCATATCTGGGTTCCAATGAAACTTTATTTAAAATAACAGTCAATGAGTACCAACTTGACCAAGGACCCATGTTGTTGACTGGTTTTCAAGAGATCTTGTACTTCGTTACCTTCTGGAAAACTTGCCCTTCAGCCTGGACGGCCCTTTCTCCTTTCCTCTGCCTGGGGGCCTCTACCTGTCCTGGCCACAGTGCAAGCACCACCCAGTGTCCTTAGAGACACCTTCCTAGACCTCACCATCATGTCATTCCTTGCCTCACAGTGTTCTTTTATGTGAAGGGCTGAAGTAATCTACTCCTTTGGTTGTTAATTATCTCTTTTCTCCCAGTGAAATGTTTTCAAAATTGAGTCCTCTGTGTTCTTTGGCCAACTCTATGTCCCTGGTGCTGGTCGTCACCTGGCTCAGAGCGGCTTTCCTGTGTAAACCTGCTGAGTGAATTTGTAGCATCAGAGGTCGTGAGGGATGGACTTAAAATACGGATCCCAGCAGCTCTGAGTGCTGACTCCGCGGTGGCTCTGCGACTCCACTGTCCTCAGCTCCCACGCTAACTCCCTCGTGTGTCTGGAATGGACACACAGGCAGCAGGGATAGGTCCTGGCAGCAGCCAGCGCGCTCGCGTCACTACACCTCCGCAGCCTCTACAGTCTTCTTGCAGTTACTGTGTCTCCATGGCGTGGCTAGAAATTCCTGTGGGATTTACTCTTTCTAAAGGATACAGAGTGAACACTTGAGTGTCTTAAGTCACCAAAGCTGTTTATCCTTTGGCCACTTTACATTACTGTTTATTTTAATTACTCTCCTTAAGTTTTAATTTTAATTTCAAATATTAGACATCCCAAACCTTTCCTCTCTCAAAAGAAGAGGGGTGGAAGGAGAGTTTCCATCTTGAGCCTAAGGCATTCCCAGAATATTACAGGCTGGGCTGCTGAAAGTTCCCCTTGACAAGGAGACAATCCACATGTCCCAGAGCTGAACCTCTCTCTTTGGCCCACCTCAAGGGTCAGGTCTGCTTTGGAAGGCAGGGCAAGAATTGGTAGAGGAGGGGCAGGCACATAGCCTGGCCAGGAATAAAGATCTGGAGGCTGGAAAGCAGACGGATGCAGGAAGCAATTTGCTTCCCCTCTGTAGATATCTGTGTGAACTTATAGGGAAGCAGGGTTATGAATAAAATCAAAAGAATTTATGAAGTTAAGCGCTGTAAAGGTGAGACCCTGGGTAATACTGCTTGGGCTCCTTTCTGCAGACTGAGGGGTTCAGGTGTTCTCCTGCTCGCTAAACTCTCTGACATCTTGAAAGTTCCAGTGAATCAGCAGTAGTGGGTCCCAAGATAGGCTCCAGGCTGTCTGCGCAGTAGGGAGGTTCCTGGCAGGGGGCATAGGTAGGCAGATTGCCTGGGTCTAACCCTGTGTAACACATCACTGAGGCCTCTCAGACAGCTGCGACTTAGATAGGTAGATTTCATAGCTAGCAGTAGGTGCCCCATTTCATACCACTTACTTCTGGAATTTTCCCTTTGGAAAGCTGTCTCTGATTGGATTACAAAACTCTTTCATCTCACTTGATTGTTTTCTTTTCCAGTACCAAGGATTGAACTCAGGCCCTTGTGTTTTCAAGGTAGGTGTGATACCACTTGAGCTGCATACCCGGCCTGTATCACTTGCTATATGGTCACTTGTGCTGAACAATGTGCGCCATAGCTCTGTTGCTGCCCGATCTAATGCCGGAGGCTAGAAGGATATTAACTATGCTCTTCTTGGGCTATGCCCCTCGGCTGAGGTTCCACAGTGACAAAGAAAAAGGTAGCAGCAGCCACTGGGAATCTCCTCCTTGACCAGAGTCCAAGGTGCATCTGAGGCAGCAGCCTCATCATACAGACATAGCTCAGGACATGGCATGAAGACTCATAGCTAGAGGGTGTCATGCAGAGTCACACAGGCAAAGCCCATCAGCGCTTTATGTGTGAGGAGTGCTGAATCCTCATTCCTGAACTTATTTACCTGTGGAATAAAATCCTTTGACTACTAGCCCCACTCAGACATGAGACAGACGTGATAAGGCGCATCCCCTGCCTCATTGTCCCCTCTGCACGACTCATGCTTATGAGTTGTACTGAGGTTGGAAGGGCTCAGTGTTTCCTGCAGAATTGGTGCTACACAAGTGCAGAGCAGCTCAATCAGTCAGGGAGTGTCGACCAGCTGTCAGTGGAGCCAAGTTCCAACCATGTGCAGTACAGGAGGGAGCTGTCAGGTGCTCACTGGTCCACAGAGCATCTCCACGACCTGGGGACATGACGAGGGTGAGACTCAGAGGAGGGGAGATGGGGAGCCAGGGTGGCTCCCCAAATGCCTCTTGGCTATCTGGAGATGGTGAGACTTGGTGGGACTGTACTTCCCTTTCCTCACAAACACTGGAAAACTTTGAACTTCCTACTTAAGAAAGCAAATAAATAACATGATCACATGCCCAGGACTCCAGAAGCCCATGTGATCCACTGGGACAGCTGAGAGCAGAAGAGATTATGCTTTAAAAGCCTGAAATACCAAGGTGGGAAAACCAAACAGCAGGTGGGCCAGAGTCACATCACAGTCACTGCAACTAACAAGAGATGACATAAAAAGGGCTTTACTACCAGCCTCTCAATAACTGAGGGCTTCACATGGAGCCAGGTGCCAAACACCAGCTACAAATACCACAGCCACCTTTGTTTAGCTCACGCCTTTCGGGAACTAGGAACCGCCAAGCCGCGGGAGCTCTCAGATGGCTGCTGTCCCAAAGGCCACTTGATCAGTAATTTTCCTCTGGTCTGGTCAGACTTGTTTAAAAATTGAAGCAATTGTGTCTTGAAGAGAAACTCAGTGATTCTGAAGGGAAAATCAATGACAAAAAGCCCTGGCTGTCCTCACATCCCCTCTTCAGAGAGCATTACCCCCGTGAGACCAGACCCCGTCCCTCCCGAGAGAAGCATCCCATCTGGCCGAGTGGCAGCTCCTGCCACCATCTCTGCTCTAACTGACTCCTTGCCACTCTGCTGTGTGACCGTGAATGCCAAGGGGACAGCATATTTGTGCAGTCACCTGGGGACAACCTGCTGCAACCTGGGGGCCCAGGACAGCAGCAATGGGGTGGCCAGTCAGACACTGGCATGAAAGAAATGGGCTGTGAGGGAGGGCAGCATCTGAGGCTTTCAGAAACAAGACATGATGCTTTTCAGCAGCCTTCAGAAGGGCCAGCAGCTGGGCACGGTGGCACAGACCTGCCCTGTAAGTACACTGGGAGTCTGAGGAAGGAGGATCACAAGATTGAACCCAGCCTGGGTGACTTAGTGAGACTATCTCAAAATAAAAAAGAACTGGAGATGTAGCACAGTGCAAAGGGCCTGGGTTCAATCCCCAGTCCTACCAAAAACAAAGACAGCACCTCAGCCACCTGTCTACTGTAGGACTCGCCTGTCCCTCCAGTCTTGTCCCTGTGTAGAGGGAAGCTGGACCCCACATAGGTCAGCAATGACCTTTTCCTCATGCTACCTGTCCCTTAGAGCTGCCTCCTGAGGGAAGCCCTTTCCCAGCTGCTCTACTGCCCTTCAGGATGCCATGCCGGAAGGGAGAGCAGCGCTCAGGCTGATCAGGTACCCATTGGCTCCCGTCCATTGGGAAAGGTTGCCGTGAGCCCTGCATCCCAGGCTGCCCTCAGGAACCACTGGCTGAAACCCACCCTGGGAATAGTTTCCAAACAACATCTCAGCAGAGGGGCACTGGCCCCTTGTCTGGGAAAACACTCAAGCAGGCGTCTGATGGCATTTCCTGGTGCCGCTTGAAAGCCTTCAACTCCAGTAGAGGGCTCACTAGTGACCCCAAGCTGGCCGGCTCCCCTCACTGACACCCCTGTACCTCTCAGGTCTGATGCACATACTCGGTCCTCATCGCAGGGTCTGCTCCCAGGCAGCCCACACACGTGTCCACTCCTCACGGCCAGCCCTTCACAAAGGTGCCCACAGGCGGCACTGGTGCTGGTGAGGACCTCAGAGTCCCACATGGGTGCCCTCCACATCTCTGGCCCCTGGCCATCTGCCCTGAGCTCCTGATGCCGTGGTACATGTTAGGCATTCAGAAAACACCAGACCCCACAGAGCCTGGCTGGCCATGGTGCAGCCGGCCTGGGCCCCATGAATCAGTGCCTGACTGAAAGGAGCAGCTCATGACACGAAGTTCAAAAGCTATTGTTTTCTGTTGCTCTGCGTCCACCTAGGATGATCCCAGAACAGGACCTGGAATTTGGTGTGGAGCAGCTGGGAACAGTGTCCTGTCTGCACATGCAGAGAAAGGAGGTGACTGTCCTCCATGATGGAGTGGCGCTGATACATTCGGGTGCATGAGGACAGGGAAGATGCTCGATTTGCTGGGAGATGGATTCTCCTTTGCACTGTGTGTTCCTTTGCTTCACCTCAGCTAAAGGGGGCACTGCCAGAATGATAAAGGGAACCACAGAACTAATGCCACACTGGCAACTTCCCAACATCATTATGTTCTGAGCACCAGGGAGCAGTGTCATTTTGCACTCACTGCGCCTCCCAGGTGGGAACTGGTACATCCTACCCATCCCAGCACCAGGCCCCTCTGAAAGGCCAGGAACAGCTACACAAGTCATGGGCCCAGAGGAAAGTGAACGCTGGGCTGCTCCTGCACAAGTATTAAAAGCTTCAAGCCAACAATGACAGAACATGAACACAAGCAGGCGCCGCTTGAACATGTGGCTTTGTGAGGCTGCGTAGGCTACGCTTCCTACCATGGTCCTGGTTCCCTGGACTTAGAAGAAGTGACATGGTGATGACAAGATCTCAGTTCTGCATCTTCTTTGCCCAGGAGACTAAGCAATAGTTTAGGGTGCACTGAGTGCGGCGATGAATCGGGGTGCCGCTCACTGCCTGTCAGAAGCGAAGTCTGTTCATCTGATGGAGTGCACAACACTCTCCCACAGACTGTGCAAGACCTGCAAAGAGACGGCGATGTAGATGCCGCCAGAAGAGACTGGGCCTGGGAGGCTCTTGGGAGATCTCGGGCCCCCAGAAGGTCTGGGGACAGATGGTGTCTGCTCTGCACAGATCTGGACCGGTATCCGAGCAGATGCCAGTGCAGGTCAAGCCAGCATTCGACCACAGAATAGAGGTAAAAGTGGCAGCCTCCTGTGTGGACAGCTATCCTCCACAATCCCCACCTCAGCCCACTGGAAGATGGAGACCACTGCCAGTCTGGTAGGTGCACAAGCCGGGTACACGGACACTGATTCTGTCCCTCCCACCAGGGGAGTAGCCTGGAGGACAGCTAGCTTACAGCTATACGCTGAGATAGACTCCCTCTGAGGGGCTTGGTCGGGGTCCTGAGCCTATTTGAGCTTCAGTTTTCTCATCTGTAGGATAGGAGTGCTGCCACCTCTTTGAGGTGAGAGATGGTTAGCGGAGGGGGAGATACAGATGTGGGAGGCCCTGGCACAGGGTGAGGTTTAACTCTTACCCTGCCAGGCTTGTCTGGGGGCTGTTTTCACCACGGAGTGTGGGGGCAGAGGGAAGAGCTTGTGAATGAAGGTGGATAATGCGGGTTCAATGCCAACCCTGGTACTCAGCTCTTCGAACTGGAAGAGTCACCTGATTCTGTCCAAGGTCAGGGCACCTTTCTGTGAAATGGATGTTGTGTAGTATCTACAACATGTAGGATATGAAGAGCCACAAATGAACGGGGCATTATGGAAGTGGAGAGGCATGACTTCTGTCTGGCTGGGGTCTTGCTGGTATAACTTGAAAATGGTTCAGCTGGACAGTGGGCAGCAGGGGGGTAACAGCACCTTTCTTGGATTTCCCTATCCTCACAGAGGCCGCCAGGGCATCTTCCCTTAGCCATCTTCAAGGTGCTAAGTAATCTAAGTGGTTTTCTTTCAAGAATTCTGTTTTGCAAAACATCTGCATTACTGACCCTGAACCTGACTGATTCCATTTTAATGTCTGCTCTCAGTTAAACCCAGAAAGTTCTGAAAAGAAAACAATGAATCAGTCCAAATAGGATCTTGCCAGAGGCATCTATCCTACACAGACGTGTGAAACATTATGTGTGTTTATGGGACAATACCTCTCATAAACAGAAGCTTGAGGTGGTTTATGTTTCCTGGAGATGCATCTACCCCTAACTGAATAGCTTTATGCTTTAAGAAATTCAACGTGCATAAAGGATTCTATTTTTCTTGAAAAATATGACATGTACATAAAGCAATAAAGTCGGAAGTAAACTTGGAGGAAGGACACAGTGGAAGGCAAATTGGACATCATCTAATCACATTCGCACATAAAATACAAAGACACAGGCGTGCTGCTGTGTCCCAAGTGAACACGCTCCCATTTACATTTAGAACACTTTGCCCACCATCCACATTCCAGTCCCTGGTGCACAGGCTCTGGGGACCACAGATGGGAGCCGAGAATCTTTCCATTCTGCGCAGGCTTTGGCCTCTGTAATAGCTTTCCCCAGCCGGTCTTGCAATTTGTCCTGCACACCAGCTTGTTTGAGTACAGTTCCGCAGACATCACACTCAGATTCTAGACTCCTTCTCCCTGGAAACTGCCCTCCCCCCAAAGCAGCCCCCGAGTGGTACCACGCGCCCGGTCTGCCCGAGGTGATGAGACTTGCCCGCTAGCCTTCTTCCCGCCTCTGTAGGCCTGTTTCCACTCCTTCCCCTCCACTTCTCCCCAGACACACTTTGCACACAGAGCAGGTTCACTTTAACTTGTACAGAGTACATTCAAAGCTGTGAAGGCAGAGGGGCGCTCCCGCCGTGGGGTTTTGATGAAGTGCGTGGAGGGCCAGCTCCTCGAAGCTGAGGGAGGTTTTAGGCATCTTGCATATCATTATTCACCTGGTAGTCTGGGAAGGTTACCATGACAACACTCCCCAAGACTCCTGTATCTCCAAGCCATGGCTATATCCCTTGAGGTCAGCTGGGGAGGAAGACACAGTCAAAGTAATCTGTGGACTTCCCACTCCATTCATCCCTGAATGAATATTTTACTTGTTGTTTGGACATAATCTTACACTTGGACACTGGTACATTTAATAACAGCACTTTTTCACTCAAAAGTATTTCACAGCTTAAAATCAAAGTCAAGGCTAATAGAGATTTTTCTCCTTTGCTTTTCACTTTCTAGCATTATACTCAGGAGCCACTTCTGCTGGCCATGAAATGCTTTAATTAGTGTGTTCTGGTCCTAAAAAGGAATGTCTAAATTCTAAAACCTTCCCCGATGGGTTCAGCACAAGAAAAAGATAGAGTGAGCTCCGCAGTACCCTCGAGTGATTTCCATAACAGCAGGTCTGCGCATTTCCAGAGAGAGATAAAACGTCTGCCTTTGGTCCTTTGACTGAAGACAAAGGGTTTCTCCACCTACAACTTCTAAGGAAAGGGAGAAAGCCCTCCCTGGTTTCACCCAAATGGTTCTTATTAAAAAGAAATTATGAAAAGGAATACATAATGAAAACTTTAGTTCTCATCAAAGTTCTATCGCAGCATGAAGTTCAGCTACAAGGGTCAGCGAGACACTCACACCACGCCCCGTGTCAACCACACTTCAGAGATGTGGACCATGGTCATCACGAACCAACGCCCTCAGAGACATATTTGTGCAATTTGCACCACCTTATCTGTGCCTCATCTTTTCGACCCTTGCCTCTATCCAGGTAAGTGACATATTAATGTTGATGCACGCCACAAAGTTGGAACAGTAATTAAATAGAACCTGGAATCACCACAGATTACAGCTATCAGGCCAATGGCAAGTCAGCATGACATACCTGTAGGGGATCCTTCCATGACGTGGCCGACGTAGGGGCCTTCCCGAAAGATGGGCCTGTTGTCATTCTGATCGATCACGATGACATCCAGAGGCACCGGCCCCTCTAGTGTTTTGCCGCTGACATCAGTGGTCTCCACAAATAGCTATTTGAACAGAGGGATTGGGGGGAGAAAGGCATTAGTTCAATTATGAAAATTGAAATCAGGTTCCCTGGAGAAAGTAGGTTGTATCAGCAATTTTATGAGCCCTGGGCGATATTCAAACTTTGGTCTCAGTGGAGAGTTATTGGGACTAGAATAGAAGCTAAATATTCCAGAATAAAAGGCGAAAGTCAAGTTCATGTGAGATTCCCCCTTGGGAAATTTACAATTAATTCATCAAATTTGCAAAGAAAGTTAAAAAGAACCTTACAATCAGCCATAGCTGAGAAAATGTGCTTACAATGTTTCTGTCTTTCCAACATCATTATCCTTAAAAGGAATGTTATGCTAATAAAAATAATCAACTAAGTAAATTATGAACTGAGCAAATTAAGAGATAACAGAGAGTGTTTACGGCAATATTTAGGAGAAATTCCATCCCATAAGTATTTGGAGGGGCCCAAGTAACACCTTGGGATTTCTTCCCTCTAGGCCCTGTATGAATTAGAGGATTTCTCAATTCTAGAACATTCTTCTATGGAGAACTACTTTCAGACCTCAATGAGGAAGGCAATACAAAAAATGGCTTTATTGTTTGTCTAAGAATTAAACCAGTATGGTCTGGCATGTGCAGAGAGCCACAGTGCCCCGTGTCCTCTTTTTCCGAGCCTAATTCAGTCTTGGTGCTACTTAGCAGTAAGAGTGGCATGGTTGGAGGAAAGGGCAGAGGCTGCGGTACAGTGCCTCAGTAGCAAGGGCACCTGCAGGTGCACTGGCAGGGAAAGGGCTCTCAGCACCAGGCCACGATCTATATGAACTTCAGGAAGTGTTGCTTAGCTTCCTCATCTATAAAATGGGGTTAATAAAACATTATTTATCAGGGATAATAACTAATATCTAGCTAATGCTTTCTCAGGTAACCTGCTATATCTCCTCACTTGAATATCACAATAACCCCATGGACCATTTTACAGAAAAGAGAAAGGAAGAAAATAAAATTAAATTGGTTGAGTCCAGATGTGACCTTGGAAAGTCTATCTTCACAGTTCCTAGTATTAATCATCATAGATATTGTTTCTAAGACACTGATTCTATATCAAGATGCTGCTATCATTGTTTGCTATTGTCAATACTATTGTCAAAGTGGCATGAATTAGGAAAATGAAAGAGAAACTCTTACTACAGTTTAGTGTAGCTCTGCCTCACCCGCGGGTTCTGGAGCCCTTTCAGAAAGTAGCATGTCAAAGTTCAGCTGGAATCAGGCAAGTCTCAGGGTTTGTCCATATCAGTCCCCTGCTCCTATCTGAAATGAGTTGTGCTACACAGATGAAGATAAGATATTCATTGCACTGTGATTACTACTTCTGAAGTCACACTAGCAGCCACACAAATGCCCCAGGAAAGGGGCTGACTTCATGTTTGGTCATGTTTAGATTACAGGTTAGGGCTAGATAAAATAATTCATAATTGCTAAATCTTGCTGACCTACTTAGAATATAGGGTGAAAATACACAAAACAGGATGCATATTATATGTGTGAAGTATAGAAATGCAGACAGAATTTGAAGGTAGTGAGCAGGATGAAAAGAGGTATGCATTTTTTCTTTTTCTCTTTCATATTATTTCATTCTTTCTTAGTAAATTTGCATATGTACATGCAGGCACATATGTGCGTGTGCGCACACACACACACACACACACACACACTTGACTTCCAGGGCAGAAAAATAATAATGGACTATCTTTCTTAATTAGGAAAAAAATTAAGTAGATAGAGTTTCCTAACATCTGACCCAAAGAACTTACAAAGGACTGTTATATTTTTATGGTTCTAAAACATCAGGAGAGTGCTGATAACAAATCAATCAAATTCTCAAGGCAATTTCAGGCAAGAACACAGATCTATTTTTTGTTATCTCAAAACAGCCATGGATTTGACTTTAATGCAACTAAAACAAACCTACATCTGAAGGTAATAAATATCTTATACATGAAACCTAAGCTTATGCATTCTTCAAGATGCAGAATTATACACAGCAGAGAGGACAAAGAGTCAGAATCCATTTTGCCATATGTACAAAAATACTGGAACTTGGAGCGTAGACAGCAAATCCATCCTAACACAATGGACAGACGGACAATCAGGAAACCAAGCTGGTCAGGAAAGGGTGCAGAATGTGGAGCAGAACCTCAGAAAAGCAATGATGAGGTAGACAGTGTGATGGTATTTTATGTTAAAAATAAAACAGAGCTTGACTCAGATTATTTTTGACAAACAATATTAACAGAAAGCAAGAATTTGGAATGGTCCCCAAAGAAAGAAAAGTACAGCTAAGTTGTGTTTTCTTAGAGATAGTTCACCCAAAATTCTCTGGGGACCTATCACTCTACCTCAGGCACTGTGGTGGAGTGAGGACAGAGGAGGGACAAGAAAAGATACGGACTGAGGACAGACAGAGGACAGATGGGGGAAGTATACGAGCAAGAGGTCAGTTAGAGACAAGGGCCATGACAGCAGGAAGCCATGTTATTTCCTGAGGTCTCACAATCTAATATTTCAGCCACTAGCCAGCTCTGTATGATTATTGAGATTGAAACCACTCAACATTCTAAAACCAGCTCTGCAGTCAAAGTTGGCCTGCTTCAAATGCTCGGAAGACACCCGGGGCTGGTGGCTACCCTCTGAGATGGTATGCTGGGTACATTTCATCACTGGGTACATTTCATCACTGCACAGGGGCACAGGATGCTTAGTGTGCATGTGTGCAAGGTACAGAAAACTTCACTGCCCAGGGAACATCTCAGCTGAGATTCCAACAACAAGGAAATGGGAGTTTAGCTATACAAAAATGAACAGAGAAAGAGTTGTAGACAACAGTAATAGCATG
Source organism: Petromus typicus (assembly GCA_004026965.1). NCBI lineage: Eukaryota > Metazoa > Chordata > Mammalia > Rodentia > Petromuridae > Petromus > Petromus typicus. Next base: position 19,364 of record PVIR01006893.1, read on the forward strand.
TACAAAGGCCCCAGGGTAGGAACAGAGGTGGTATTAATTTGGGGGTGGGGAGTGATATTAAGTCAAAGAACGAATCCAGATGGAGTAGGTATAAGATTCTTTATATGGAAGACTGAGCCAAGTAAAGGGAAAGCTTTCTTCCAGTGAAGTTCTAGGAAGGGAGAGGTGAAGGAGGAGAAACACATTGGGTTTGCTTGTAACAGGTGAGGACATGGCAGACTGAGGGAAATGTCTGCCAGGCTCAGCTCCTGTCCACAGAGAGGCCACCTGGCCTCTCCCCACACAGACAGACCCTGCACATGGGGCTGAGCACAACCGCCCTGGTGTGAGCACAGCCCTGTCCTCCCCTCCCCAGAGCGAGTTTTCTCCCTGCTCTCCTGTGAAGGCCAGACCTAGAGCTGGCAGGGGCCAAAGCTTCTGTGGTGAGGCCTTTACCTCCCAGAGGGTCCCCATGTCAGGAAATAGACAGTGATGTTCTCGCTTCCTTCTGTCTGTTTTTATCGCATTGCTCCAGATACGCACATCTTCTGTTTGAAAAGCCTTGAACGATGTTTGTACCTGTGAACTACACGATAGGTTCTAGTGGCTCTGCTTGAGTCTCAGAAACAAAGCAGAGCAGAGCGCACTCAGAGGGGAGCGTTTCAGCACCAGCTCTGTCTGTTTGAAGCAGGAAACCATTTTGCAGAGCCTCCTGTGGGAACAGACAGAGAGATGGGGCAGAGACGGAGATAACAGCTCTAAGAAATGGGAGCCTGCAGCCCCATACCTTCGCTAGACCCCACTCAGACTGGAGTGCCCTCCCCAGGGCCTGGCCTGTCTGGCACGACAGGGTGTGACACATAAGACAGCATGGCATGGTGAGCTGGGCTGGGAGTGCTCAGTAAAGAACAGTGAGAGAAGTAGCACATGATTGTCTGATGACTGGTTTGGTGGCAGGCAGCCTGCACTCTGAGAAAGAACACAGCCAGTGTGTTATATGCTCTACAGTTCAGACAGGAGCACTGGCATCCACAGGGCAGGGCACACTGCCACTGCAAGGCTGCCCTGGCACACAGGCTTGCAGACAGTTCCCAGGGCCCCACAGAGCTCGGGGACAGTACGCCAGACTGGTGTTGGGCAAAACAAGCTCTCTTGTGGTTGTCAGCTCTCCACACTTCTCATCTGCTGTGCAGGAGCAACTCTTCCAGCCTGTGGGGTCTGGTCACTTCTCAAGATGCTCTGAACGGAGCAGAGTGGAAGAGAACCAAATGTAGTAAGCGGAGATGTCCGGCGACACCTGTCCAGGGAACCTGTCCTTCACTATGACTCCTCACTGCCCTTCCCAGTGCAGTGCTGGGGCTGGCGACCTTTCTGCTCATCTCCCACATCTCTGCCAAACACCACGCAGCCCCTCCTCCACCCGCAGGCCAGACAGGGCTGGGTCCCTGGTCCCCACAGTGTGGGGACCCACATGGCCCAGTGCCCTGCCCCTGCATCATTCTGTAGTGTGGAGCCACTTACGCATCTGCATGAGGATCAGCTCACATGGGGCTTCCTGTGCTCTGGAAAGTGGGCTGTGTGCTGTGGGGGATTGGAGGGGGGGAGTTCTTGCACATGGTGAGTCCCTAGTCACTGTGCCTGACACATGACAGGCACCTGTGTGAAGCTGACTCCTTCTGAAGAGGAGACACCTCTTTAAGAGGCTGGAACTACAGTTTTGGCTTCAGCCTCTGCCATCTGTCCTTTCTCTCCCTGGCGCACGGAGCTGACAGTCCATCTACTCCAAGGGCTCAGCCAGTTGACTTTTCGTGCAGTCTTAATTGACCAACAAGCACCCCAGTGGGAAACAGTATTATGATACTGTTGTCACATTACTTTGACAACTTACTTTTCAAAAGAAGGGAATCAACCTCTGCTTTCTGTTTAATATGTGTCCAGGCTTTGTAGACCTTTTCTCATTTGGCTCAAAACCATCAGGAGAACTATTCATTATGGCAAAGAAATGTAAGTCAGTTACAGAGCTGGCCTGCGACCATGCAAAATCCAAACTGAGGGCCCACCCTAAATTCACATTTGTCTGACTGTGTTTGCTAAGTGGTTTTGTTGCTGTTGTTGTTGTTTTGTTTTCTTGTTCTTTTTTTAGGTTTTTTGAGACAGGGTCTCGCTTTGTTCAGGCTGGCCCTGAACTCAGCCTCAAACCCACATCACAGCAATCCTCTTGCCTCTGCCTCCCGAGTTCT
>PVIR01006893.1:21682-63640 GCA_004026965.1 Petromus typicus
CAGGCGTGAGCCACCACGCCCGGCACTGTGGTATGTGGTACTGGTTGCTGCTGGGTGTGGGTCTCCACACCCAGTATTGTTATGTGGTTACCGGGGAATCGAACCCAGGCCCTTGCGCTTGCAAGACAGGCGCCGGAACCACTGAGCTAACTCCCCGGCCCTAAATGTATTTTTTTAATGATGTGATACAGATGTGGTTTTGCTCTCTTTACTTCTGTATTATTTACTTAACAGTTTTACTTTTTCATCAATTTCTATTTTTAAATCTTCCTCACCCAAGGCATAATTATTCCTGAATGCAGGAGTACATGTGGGCTTATGTATGTTGTTAGTATACATGAAAACATGCAGTAACACATCCAAGAGGCTCTGTCTTTGAGCTGCTCCTTTCCACAGGCTGTGGGCTGGCGACCCTGCACTGGTGGTCCAGCTCTGGTCTCTTCCAGAAAGATACCGGTTTCAGAAGAGCAAAGCAAAGTTTTCCTAATAAGTGTAACCACAAGTGATAGTGGTAAATGAATGTGTAGAGAGGGAACCCAAAATGCAAATCACCTCAATGTCTTTATAGCAAAAATATTTTACGTACGAGTAGAGACAGTAGGATGCTTCATGCCCAGAGTGGTCCTCTTCGGGGGGCTGTGGCGAGTGGGCACCAGGGATCGGCCCTGTGTGTGCAGAGAAAAGGGTCCTCTCCAAATGTGGGGGTTTCCTCTTGAACACCCTGCCCAGCCCTTGGGGTCCACCACTCGCCTTCCATACTGGTGGACCTGGAGGGATATGTGTGTTTTCACTGGACATGAAAACTATCACTGGACATGACACACAAGCTGAGGACTCTTCACACCAAATAAGGCAGAGACTGGCTGTATACACCATGCATCAACAAGGATTCCTTGTTGAAGACGAAACATGAGAGCACAGGGAACCAAATTACAAAGCGTTTACATGCATGCCGGCCTTTGGCTTCACAACAAACCATTCACATCTCTCCCTGTGCTTGGCTTCTCTTCTCATCTCCATCATGAAAGACGCAATTTAGTTCAACAAATTTGACACTGATCTTACCCAAAGGGATGATATGATGAAAAGTAAAATGCGCTACAGGGCTTTTTAAGTGAAGTCTACAATGGAGGAGCTGGCTCTTAAAAGCCAGTGTTCTGTGTATTTGCAGTGTGACCCAAGTAGTGGAAGAGAAGCCTCATCAACGGGATTGAGACAAAGCACAGTCCATGGGGTTGAGAGTTAACTTGAAGAAAAGTGCTTTAGGGAACGCTGCAATGACCTTCTCAACACCGACGCCTCTGCTCCGGGGAGAGGGTCAAAAAAGGTAAAAACATGCTCACAAATGCACATAGCAGATTACCGTTTTGAGATGAGGTAGTTCTTCCCCTTTGTGAGCAGAGAGCGCACAGCACCCTTTTTAGTGCTTGTGTGGGAGGTATGTAGAATGAAGAACATGTGTTGGCAGCAGCTCTCACTAGTAAGACTGATCTTCTCTTGTGAAGAGGAAGACGTTCACCACCCAAACGAGCATTTTTCCATCTAAGTCAACTGTTTGGGGCATTAGACATTTTGCCAACATAGATGCTGCCATTTATATCGTCATCTCTGGAATTCCTTTTAGGAACTTCTGTTTGAATGAATTTATAAGTCACAAACACATGTATTTCATTCCAGATATCTTTTATCATAGGGTATATTTGTAATTCTAGAAATTTAAAAGGACCCTTGGAGGTTCACTGTGAAGAATCAGGAATACTCACAGCCTAAGAATGGAGTATCTAGAACGTAAGAGTTGACAAAGAAAGTGTGTGTGTGCACGTGTGTTAGCCTCCAAATCTAGAGAAACAATACGAAAACCAAGACACACGCACTTGTACCCAGGGAAAGGAAAGCAGAGGCTGCTGACCACTTGATGCTGAGCGTCGCCCAGGCTCACTATGCAGACACTGCAGGCTGACATAGTCTTCCAGGAAGGCAATTTAGAAGCCGCTCTGAGAACTTCCAAGATGTTTGCTGCTTAGATAAGAAAACAATCTATGAAGATCCCATGGAAATAAAGTCTAGAGATTTGCTAGATTCTTTATGTGCATATGCATGATCTCTGAAGCTGGAGATTGGCCGATGTTTAAAAATGCTATTGTTCACCATGGATATAATGTTTATCTTGATAAGAAAGAAAATGCTAAATCTCATTTAACTCACTTTCTAAATGTGACACCTACCTTGTCCTTATTTCTTGTATGTGAGTCCTGATACATAAATGCTTTATAAACTCACTAACTCAATCCCATCCGGCAGGAGGCTCTGTGCACTGTACACAGATGAGGACATGTTCATCGCTTGTTACACTGCAAACAGCTTCCAAGTGGGCGCTTATTCTGTAGCATTTAATTGGTCTATGCTTTGAAAAAGAAAGCACTGATACACATGTTTATCAGGTTTCCTCAGCTGTTTGCACACACTCTCCATTTCTCAAGATTTTACAAATCTGGAGCAACGCTCCCTCCATGAGGCGTTCACAGTGATGACTGAGACTCTGCGAAGCCCCATGAGCCTCGGAGTCAGAAGTCTGTGGCCACCGTTCACCCCTTCTACCTGCCGAACATTTGTGGAAGAATGTTCCCATGCCTCTGTCCCCAAATTTCTATGCCTGAATTCTCAGAACTTGTATGTTAGGACACTTTGTAAAGTGGAGGTAGGGCTGTGGATTGGCTGACCTTAAGTAGAGAGATTGGCCTGGGTGATCTGGGTGGGTGCAGTAAGCAGGGAGAGAAGGAGGAGGTAGGATGATGGGATTTATCTACCGATGCTGGCTTTGAACATGGAGGAAGTGAGCATGAGCTGAGGAAATTGGCCACCTCCAGCAGCCAGAGAGGACAAGGAAAGGGATTCTTCCTTGGAGCCCCTAGAGATGAATTGGTTTTAGTTTGGTGTCATCCACATTAGATTCCAAACCTTCAGAATTTTCGGATAACAAATCAGTGTCATTCTGAGTTGGTGGCCAGAATAACTGGCCACAAAACTTCCTGTCCAAATCGGAACACTCTCAGAATGAAATTAACAACTGGACCAAATGAACCCGCAAAAGCCAAAGTCATCTTTGGTAAACTGGGCACATGGTCACCTCGTCCTATTAACTATTTCTCCAGGACTCAGTGTGCATGTGCAGCCAGCCAGTGGAGATTAGATTAGAACACCATTTTCTGTTTTATTGTTCATGGGCTAGAAAGATAAACCAGAGTATGGCACAGTTCCTGAGCAGTAGGAGATCCTACACACAAGTGTGTTTCTTTGGTATTATCTGCTGGCACTGCCACCATGAGCCAGGGCCACAGCCCAGGTCAGGCTGCCCAAGGCTGCCCAAGGACCAGCACCTTGGATATTTTCTGGGGCCATGGGGAGAAACAACCTGAAAGAGGGCTCAGTCACCCCAAAGGGCCACGGGGAGAATCTCTCATTTCCCACAGAGCTTCATTAGATATTTTCCAATGTGGATGCTACACCCTCAGTCCAATTCTCATGTGTCAGCCACGGTCACCAGGAAATCATTTTCTATTACAACAGTCCAGTTTCTCTTTGACTCCAACAGCTGTCATCTTAAGTTGTTTTCCTCAGCTTTATTTATTTTTCTAAGTTGAATGTCACTATGGAGCAATTCCTGGGCAGTGTCAAGACATTTTTAGACTCCGGAAACATCTCTCCACCTTCACTTGGGCAGTGGGAACAAGCCCGCCCTCCACGGACTGGCTCTGACAGTGCTCCCGCTACAACCGTCAAAGGGACCATACCGATTGACATTTGTCCGGCTTCTGCTTAGAGGCGCAGCATTTTGTCAGTGTGAAATCTTACTTTTAAAGCATCTTTTTTTCATCAAATATAACGAAAGCATTTTTTGTCCTTATGTGTATGCATGCTCATAACCACACTGGACTTTGAGGGCATGTTTCTCCTTAATTTCTGAAGTAACTTTAATTATGTGGAAGAAATCTATGCAGATACTCAAAATAATTTTATTTAAACAGCGTGGGTGAAGTCCTAGTGAATACCCTCTGCCTCCAGAGGGGACAGAGGCTGAAAATTTTAATTGGCTCGAGTAGAATTTATATCAGTCAGACGATGGAATTACACCAGATCCATTAAGGGGATGTACAAAGGTTAAGGAGATTTTTGTTCAAAGACAGGAAATAGAATATTTTTGAAAACAAAGCCATAGGAGAACGTTTAATGAGGATTTTATTTTCACTTGCCCTTTTCCTCTTCTAAAATGAAAGTCAGAAGAATAGAAGTGAACACAACACTTCTCTTTTTAGTTTACATATATAAGTCATTTTGTGAGAGACATAATAAAATGCACCTTATCAAACATGATATTTTTCAAACGCTTAAGGTTGATATATCAAAAATTAAAGTAGAGACTAATGAATCCCAGAAAGATTAAGGTATTAAGAGAAAAAAAGCCATTGAATATTTATGTAACAGGGAGGAAAGTCTCTCTGAGCCAGAATTAGAGGTAAAACTTATCTTATTGATAGATTACGCTAATTAAATTCAAGTTTTTGTATGAAAAATGATAAAATAAAAGACAACTGAGAAAAATATTTGTATCCTATAAAACATAAGGCTGTCATGACTATAAAAAAGCTGGTTAAAAATATAAAAATGAAGCCAAAAGGCAAAAAATTTACAAAGTTAAAATGAGATTTTTTTGCCTATAAAATTGTTAAAAGAATTAGAAAAAGCCACTAATCTATGTAAGAAAACAATTATATTATTGACAATAATAAAATAATATTTTAATTACTTTATATTAAAATAAAATATCTCAAATGCAATTTTTCAATATCTAGCATAAGACTTGAAGATTTTTTTTTTTTTTTTTTTTTAGGTTTTTTGAGACAGGGTCTTGCTTTTGTGGTTCAGGCTGGCCCTGACCTCAGCCTCAAACTCATATCACAGCAGTCCTCCTGCCTCTGCCTCCCGAGTGCTGGGATTACAGGCGTGAGCCACCACGCCCGGCACTGTGGTATGTGGTGCTGGTTGCTGCTGGGGTGAGTCTCCCCCAGTATTGTTATGTGGTTACCGGGGATCGAACCTGGGTCCTTGCGCTTGCAATACAGGCGCTGGAACCACTGAGCTATATCCCCAGGCCTTGAAGATTTTACTTGTAGAAATCTAGCCTGGGTGCATGTCTGTGTGCACATGTGGCAATGTGTAGATTTACTTCAACACTGCTTACAAAAGGATGAGCATTACAATGTGCTAACAGGAGACGGGCCTCAAACAGAATGCTACATTTCAGGAATGTAAAAACAGTAATGGCATCGAGTTCATGAATACTCTGCATACGAGGTAAAAAAAAATTAACTAAAAATAGTTTATACAGTATAATGCAATTTTTAGAAAATAGATATTACACTATTAAGACCATGCTAAAATATTAACAGTGGCTTGATTGCAAGTGATTTTTCTTTGCCTATATTTTCTGACTTACTGCATATTTGTGAATTTCAGACTCAGAGAAGAATTGATAAAATTTATTTTAAAACTGCAGGTGATTCACCTGGTGACTGCAGACTGACTCCAGGGTTTTACAAGTGGGGAAAAACATAAGGGCCTCTGACATCCCTTAGCCTTGAAAGTAAAAGAGAAACAAACATTAAGTATGTAAGGGCTCAGCAATATAATAGAAGAATACAGAGTGTCTCTGACTTTTCCGATCTTCATGAATCTCTGACTTTTGAATCAAAGGAGAATCTCAATGCACTCGACACAACTTTCTAATATGGGGCTTGATCTTGTTGGTTGTGTTTTCTGAACCATCACCGTTATCAGTGTCTACCTTTTCTCTGAAGCTTCACATTTAATTTCAATGGGATTCCAAGCGTGGGCCTTGGATTCAAGGAGACTGCCTGGACTTCAAGTCCCAGTTCTATCTCTTGTCAGCTCTGTGATTTCTAAACTATTCTGCTACCATCTTAGAATCCCAATTTCCTCATCTTTATGGTCAAAGAGTGGAATGTCACAGAAAACAAATCGGGCTTGTGAAATCCTAAGCAACAATGCCAGGCACAGAGCAAGTGTGGAATAAATGGCGGTCAACATAATACAAGAAAAATATCACTAAAAATGATAATGCTGGGTTCCTGCTGAGAGTTTACAATTGCAAGCACCTAAGACAGATCATTCAAGTGATGCTGAAGCTGCCCCCAGGAATGGAGCTCATTTAGAAATAAGTGGAAACAGCCTCGTGGCTCCAGGGATAGCAGACCCTTGACTTATGAACTCGATTGATTCCCAAGGGCTGGTTGTAAATCAAGTTGGTTGTATGTCAATACAGCTGAGATGTAGATGGTAACCTCAGGACACACTAGAGATCAGAAGGGGCAGATGAAACTTGCATTAATGTACTAATCCAAGTTGTTGTAGGTCAGGCCTGTGGTAACTTGAGAGTTCAGTGTACTCTGCTCCAACCTCTGTGTGAGAAGGGGTAGGTTAAGGTCCTGGCCTGAGCTCTCCTCCCTCCAGTCGCCCAGAGCCCCAGTCCAGCCTCACACTCTGACGACCGAGTCCTGAGCATACCTTGTTTCTCTGGCTCTTATCGAACATCCACCTCCCCTTTGTGCCACTGTGGTTCTACTGTCTGTGCCCTCCACTTTGGCTTAGCCACAGCGCCTGCTCTGCTTCCTCCTCTGTGAGGGTGCCCCGCTTTCCTACCCTTCCTGACAAGCCCTTCCAAGCCTCCCTTTCCATTTCAGGCTGCGGTTATGAGGAAGAGTACAGGGAGAAACCATTAACGCTTCATCCATTTTCCTCAGTGTGAGAATGATGCAGCATCACAGACGGGATATCGGTGATGACGTCACCCTGGCTTTCGGATTTGCCCAGATTCACTTGTGCTTTGTTTGTCCACGTTTAGTTCTATGAAATTTCACCACAGGTGTAATTTCCTTTTCTACGGCCACCAGTTGCGTCACACAACTCTTCCCTTTCCATAAGGACCTCTTGTGTGAGAAAGAAATAACTTTAAAATACTTAATTTGCATCCCACTTCTGGGCATGTATCCAAAAGAATTGAAAGCAGGGTCTTGAACAGATACTTGCACCCCTATGTTGTTAGCAACACTATTCACAGTAACCAAGAGGTAGAAATAATCCAAATATCTGTTGTGGATCCATGATAAACAAATGTAGCCTCGCTATACAATAGAGCATAATTCAGCTTTTAAAAGGAAGGAAGTTCTGATGAATTACAATAGACTGACTTTGAGAACATTATATTAAGCAAAACAAACCAGCCATACAAAAAAAAAACAGATATTGCACAATTCCATTTCCGTGAGATATCTAACATAGATTCACAGAAGTAGAAAGTAGACGGGTAACTATGGGGCTGGAGTGGAGAGGAGGAGCTGTTCCCTGGGCACAGAGCTTCTGATTTGTTAGAGGGAAAGGCGCTCAAGATCTGTTTCACAACCGTGTGCCTGTTTCTACTGAGGTATTCCCTTAGATGACTATGATTGGAAATGCTATGTGTTTCTTTAAACCATAGTTAAAACCTCTCTTTAATTGTCACAGGAATCACATGGAAGCTGCTATCATGGAGATTCCTGGGGTCCAGCTCCAAAGATTTACTGTGTCCTTTGCTAGGGCGTAGGGGTCCTTGTGTTGAGTCACCCTCAGCAATTCTGCAGCAGTGGTTTGAAGACTGAGCCTTGGGAAAACCTGCTTTGGGGAAGCTCAGGTCACCTTCTGTTGTCACCAAGCAGGCACCACTGGTCCTGCTAGGGCAGACTGACTGCGCGCAGGTGGATGAACCGCTAGTTGTGCCTCAGACTTCCCTGGTGACGAGTAAAGCATAACTAGGACCCCTGCCTCAAGCGGATGTCAGTGAGCTGCTGCATTCTCCTCTCTGCCTTTCCAGTCTTTCCTTACTTATTTCAAACTAAGTTACTGTTTTGGAAAGAAGAATCACAATTAGCTTCTAGGTGAATCCTGTTCTTTTAAAACACATCCAGTCTGTCGGCAGATCCAGTCAGGTGTACCTTCACAGGACCTGAATCTGACTGCCTGTCTCTGTTGGTTACCTTTTTGCCAAAGCCGCCATCTTATCCATGTTGGTAAGGTTGTCTCTTCAATATCGTCTCCTTCCTGCTCTTGCCCTCACATCACTTTCCAGCTTCTGTTTATAATTTTAAGTTGGACCTTTCACTCTTTGCTTTAGACCATCTTATAGCAACCATGTTCCAAGAGGGAATGTGGCCTATGTTCTCCTAGCATATATCCTTGGTCACATGACTCTTTTCAGAGTCACTTGCTTCTGGCCACACATTCCTTGGTGGTCCTCAAGACTGCAGAGTTAATTTCCATATCAAAGTCTTTGGAGATGCTGTCCCCTCATCTACCACACTCTTTCTTTCTGAGAAATTTTCATAATTTACTTCCTCATTTCCTTCATATCTTCCCTCCTAGACAGAAACTTGGCTCAAATGCTTCCTTGGAAACAGTCACTCCTCCTGACTGACAGACCACCATGCCAAGGTCACCCCCAAGACTCATGTGGCCACAAGCCCATCACTTGGTCACACATTCTCTGCCATTCCTACTCAAGTGGAAGCTTGGGAGGACAAGAACTTGTGTCCTGTTCCCCCAGCACACTGAAACTGTGTCTCACACTCAGTAGATTTTCAATCAAGGTAACAAATGAACAATGAATTAGCTAGGGCCTCTCAGGTTGTCAGGAAGTCTCTGCTCCCTAGAGGACAGATCAATAGACAAAAAAAGAAGTGATGGCTGTCTTTTGAGAATTCCCTGTGGGTGAACCCCGCCCAAAGAAGCAATGCATTAAGAATTCAGCAAGAGTGTATTTTGCCTATTTCAAAGGAAGACACCAAGTTCAGTGAAGTTGCTACAACTGTCAAAAGCTTGAAAACATATTTTGCATGAGATTATTCATTGTTTGGCAATGACTGATAGCAAATGATTTTATTCTGACACATATATTACTAATAAGCATATTTAAATGAAGGAAAATAAAGCAAGTGGAACTTAATACAAATTCTAGCTCACCAAAGTGATCCCATCTGTCCCTGCTTTTATAAATGAGGCAATCCAAGTTACAAGAATAGACTCATATTTCTTCCATAAATCCCTCCTCGCAATCCTTAGAACCCTAGCTCAGCAGCTCTACTCTGATTTTTCATTTGTGCACAGAAATGCCTTAAACACCCAGACACGACTGTGACTTGATCAGATGCACTGTTAGGTTGTTCTGGATTTTAACCCAGTGTTTGCCGGTTTCCCCCATTGAGGCCTCTGGATGGTGCTGCTAGCAGGGTACACAGGTTCTGTATCTGGAGCAAACAGTCCACCTTACACTTAGAGACACCCTCAACTTGCTTTGTTACACCTATCCAGATGTCCTGGCCATTGTGTCATGTGACTATCTCCAGTGTTTTAAGAATTAAAGTGTCAGTGGAACTTGTTGTATTGATCATGGCATCCGTTTTGTGTGTTTCTGTGGCTGCAGAGAAATGGGGATGTGTTCTGCCCTCCACCTAGGTTGTGTAGAAAATGGCCCAGTCAGCACGCTACCACCGTGCAAAGGTAAGTGCGACTGTGCTACAATCTGTCATTTCCCTTTCTATGTTTTGTTATATTGAACCATGTCACACTGTCTTTCAAACATCCCTCTCCCGCATTTGGTGGTGTCCATGGTCCCGAATCAGTGATCTGGGCAATTCTGTTTCCCCAGTCGGTGGGATGTCAGTGGTGGCTTATGTTACTTCTTGCAAGCTTTGTCCTGGCTGAAGGAGGAGCTAACTATGGGATAGAAGAAATGTAGGTGTGGTGCATATTCAGGGATGGGACTACTACTTGAAATTTTCAGAAAGATTAAAGGGATATATTTTGCTGTTTTTGTTGTCTGGTGAAAATTCTAGTTAAGATAAGTCAACAACTTCATCTTCTGGGAAGATCGCAATACTTAGTTCTGCTATTGTTTCTTACTTGGATTATTTCATTTTCATTCTATTTAAAAGTTCTTTTATTCTATCATTTTTTTTTCTGTGGCATGTTGTAAAAGGATCCAGTTGATGGATATAATCTTATCTCTTGTTACTTTCTGTCTAAGATTTATTGGATATTTCATACACTTTGAGGTGATTAGAAAGGTGGTTTGAGGTTAGAAAGAGAGGAGGATCCTGGGCTTTACTTCTCAAGTGAGCCTTTACCCAAGCAGTAGTGAGTAGATGCCTGGAAGGACTTTGATGTGATTGAAAGTATGCAACAATCAAAGAATGTACATCATTCAGTGATATTTGGAGTATGTTTAATTCTGTGTTGTAGTTCAAGGAAAGTTTTCTAACTAAGGTACTGGTTAAGCTAACTTTTGGAAGTGTCTCTGAAGCAAAAAAGATGGAGGGAGGGAGGGATAGGATTTTAGGGACAGAAAATAGTAACATCGTGGTGTAAAATATCAAAATACTCTGGAAGAAGACATGAAATTACAGCTTGCAGGCCAAATTAGCCTGGTGCCTATTTTTGTAAATAAAATGTTGGAATATAGTTGTGCTACATTTATCTACTGCCTGTGGCTACTTTTGTGTTAGAACAGCAGTACCGAGTAATTACAAGAGTTAGATAGCAGATAAATCTCAAAATACTTATTATCTGGCCTTGTATAGAAACTATTTTCTAACTCCACTTCTAGATTATTTAGTGGAGAAGAAAGAGGAGTAAAATACCCAGGGAGCTAATGTAGATGCAGATCCCAGCCTGGTTTGATAACCTGAGGTCTCTAAATTTGGTCACTTATCCAGTTCTCATTCTCTCCCTCCTCTCTGCTTTCTTCCCCTCCCTCCTTCCTCCATCTCATCATTATTACTTACTCATTCAACAAGTGTGCACTATGTCTTACTATACCCTAAGCTCTGTGCTAGACTGTGGGTTAATAATAACTAAAATAATCTTAAGATTTATTAAACTGACAGAGCTACCATTTTGTGGGGTCAAATCAGAATCATAGAAATGACCAGACCTGGAAGAATAGAATGAAATCCTGCACAGAGCGTGGATGGGGGTTGTTCAGTGAAGGCCTCTCTGATCTAAGTTCACAGGGAAGGAAGGGGAGATGCTGTGAAAATGCTTGTACCTTTGAAAAATTGCACAAAAACATTTAAGTAGAATGAGTGAAATACAGAGCAACATGGGCTGAGAAGGAAGAGGTACAGAGGGCAGGGCAGGTGGGTTCTGCAGACAGTTCTGCACTGAGTTACTTCCTAGTGGCAATCTGATACCCCAGAGCCACTTTGGAAAAAGATGCATAAGTTCCTCAACTACATACATACAGCCATGTTATCATAGACATAGGTCCAAGAGAAATAAAAACATACATCAATTTAAGAACCTACAAAGCATTTTAGAGCTCCATTATTCAGAACACAGACAGATACCAAATAGTCCATCAATGGAGAGTGAAGGCACAGGGTTGTGATATAGCCATACAAGGGACTGTCATTCAGTCCATCAGAGGAAGGGAATGTGGAAGCATGCTACCACATGGATGGACCTGGAGACCATTGGCTGAGGGACAGAAGCCAGTCCTCAAAGTATATATACTGAAAATTCTTTTTATTGAAAGGATTCAAAATTCATATATCTAGAGACAAAATGCAGAGCTGTGGTTGCTTAGGTTGAAGAAAGTGAGAGGAAGGAAGAGTGGCTGCTAATGGGGACAGCGATCTTTTTTTTTAAGAAACAAAAACATTTTAACATTGACTTGTGACAAATGTCCAACTCTGAATGCATTAAAAACCATTGAACTATGCAGAAGTGTGTGGTGTGTGAATTATATCTCAATAAGGGTGTTAAAAATAAAACCTCTATGGCTCAGAAGGGAGAGCGGGGTAGTGAGTGTCTCCGAGTTGGATTGCAGAAGGTCATTCGGCAGTCGGTGTGGAGGTGGAGGAAGGAGCCCAGGAGGAGGCCAGACAAATCGATCCAATCTGTGGCCCAGCCTCAGAGCGGGCTGCAGTGGCTTCCATAATGGTAGTGATTTCCCTCATGGAGCAATGCCTAGTAAAACTCTTAGTTCTAAACACGGAGAATGTGAGATGTTCTAGTTAATTTTTCTTGTTTTTGACCCAGAGTTTGAGAGTAGGAGGCATTGGTTGCCACCCTAAATTTGCTATAGCTGTAGCTGGTCCTGAGCTCTTGGTCTAACTTTCCTTCACTCTTCTGTGATATCTGGCCAACCATCTGCATGAGCGCCAAGGTAGAGAACAGATGTCGAACTACTTTTCATGATAAAGCAGTACATTCTGCACCGATGCCAGGTTTTAGAGAATTAAACACAAGGACAGATAATAGATACCAACTAAACTAAACAAACCATATCACTTCTCTGGAAACCCAACGGCTGGTCTAATGCCGGAGGTCTCCTGCTGTTACGGATGTCAGTGATAAATGACAACATGCAGATTCTGGGAAAGTAGGAGATAATCCCATTGTTATAACGACTGCAGGGTCACAGGCTGGAGGAAGCTTTTTAAGATGAACTCGTCGGTAAACACTGCTACACAGCAGAAATCTACAAGGGTGGCAAGTGGTCCCCTTGACAGCACCGTCTCCTCCCTCGCTCACGATGCCCCGCTGCCTCGCCAGCACTAAGGCTGGGTGACAGTTTTCTTCTACTTCTGTGCTGTTTTCTTATATCCACACTTCCTCACCACACTTTCGAAGCCACAGGCACTTGGGTTTGTAATGCTGCTACCAGTGGGGTCCAGCAGACAACACCCCAGCACGTTCCAAAGCAAGGGAAGCGCCTGTGGTTTGGGTCGAGACAATGCCCGTGTCACAGCCCAGGGACTGACACCCCAAATGAGCACCTTAGAAGCAGAATCCCTCTCTGAGCTTCTCCCTCCAGGGAAGCCATGGAATTCCTCTACTCCAACGTGGGACACAAGCCAGCCATAAAGCCCACAAACATTATTGCAGTGTTTGCCTTTCTGTGTCACAGACAGCAATAAATAAATTCTCTGTCCTACCTTGGTTGATTCCTGATTGTAAGATAATCCAAAGGGCCCCGTACCTTACCCAGAAGAAAGGAGAGGCTGAGGTAGATTTGAACAAATAGGTCTCGGTATCAGCCTATTAGTGTCAACCAGACTCTTTGTCCAGTTATGTTTCTGCCTGGTAGTCTGTGCTTCATCAAACCTAAGCACAAAGATGAGTTTCAGCCTACTTCTCTGAATCAGTTTGAAGACCCTCATGTCACACAAAATTATGATCAAATAAATGTGTAACACTTGTCAGTGCTCACTTGTCTTTTGTTATGGGGAATTGGCCAGGACCTTTGGCACGAGGATAGGTACTACCTCTGTTCTCTTCCACACTGGTCAACTTGTTCTCCAATATCCTATAATTATTTAGGAAAGATGATCATGTAGCTGTTGACATGAAGTCAGTGCCAATGTAAATAATCCCAGCACCCATGATTTGTATGTGATATGCTTGCGAGTTGAGCAGTTTGTGCTATGAATTATTCTGTGGGGTTTACACACGGCCAAGAGCTTTCTGTTCACCTCTGAAGAGAAGTACTGTGAGAAAAAGTCAACCTTAGGAAGGTAATTCTGGGTGACCTGGCCTGAATTAGCATGATAATAATGAACAAGAGTTTCACAGGGATAGGTGCTTGTTTTTGCAAGCTCAGTCTGAGCACCAGCTAGTTTTCAAAAGAAAAAGGTGAGATAACAGCAAACTCCCTTCATTTCAATCCCTTATTTGTATTCCATGGACTTCATTAATGAACCCCATGAAATGAAATGTTGCATTAACCTTTAGATCCCCAGGAAGTATTACCTAGTGGTGTCACATAGCTGCAGTTTCCTTTAGGAATCATTTGCAATGTCCCACTTTCTAAAGACTTCAAATTCAAACTAAGATAATGGCCTTGGGGTATTTCTCCCCCTCAGATTTCTTTCAAGGAAAATCCTAAACCTTTGCATCCCCCAAATCAGTTCAATGACTTCTAACTTTCAAAACCCATGCCAGAAATCTAATGGGTCCAATTTGGGGCTGATTGCCTGTCTGACAGTGATAAGTTCCTACCCTCGTTCCTTCCACTTGGTCTACATGCTCTAATCTGTGGCTGGAATTAATGACAAGAGAGCCTGAGAAGCAGCCAGATTTCCTACACGTTTTACTTACAGCACTGATGATGTGAAGAAGAAATGATTCTCAGGATATTTCATCAGGAAATAGTTCCCATAGAAATAGTATTTTTAAAAATATTTCTCTTAATCAAGAAGAGTAAGAAAACACAAAACACTCTTTGAAATGATAAACATTTCCAATTATCTTTTGATGTCTTTTGGGGGGCTGGTCTAGAGATGGAGCCTAGGGTCTCATGTATTCTGTTGTCTGTCTGGACCTAGGTATATTATCCTAAATAAGGCAGTTTCCTCCTACCCTGGATGGATTTTAGACAGTAAGTTCTGGACAGGCAGCTGTAAGGTGCTGCATTGCATGCGCTGGAATCAGGAACTGACCAAAGCTTCTTTCCTGCAATCCCTGGTCCACTGCAGCTGGGGACTGCCCTTTCACTAGCTGTGGGGTGCTGAAGCTTTGGAAGGAGCAGGCAAGTAACCAGAAACAATGACCTTTCACTTGGCCCTTGTCCAGCCTTGACCCATCCCTACCTCGGAGCCCATCTAAGCCTCCAGCCCTTCTCTGCCCAGGCCCACGCTTAATCTCCCCTCACCTGTCTCTCTCTGACCATCTCTTTGCTACTCCTGTCTGACACAGCTTTGCACGAATGACAAGGTGCTTTAGGAGTCTTGCTTCATTCCTTTCTCTATAGTTTTGTTTAGTAATTTAAATCTACTCTCTTGTTCTAAATGAAAAATATTGATGATTTCAATATTTTATGTCCCTCTCTCCACGAAGTAAATTGTGAAGCCATGATTTATTGTTCTCTGGTACTCAGTAATTCTTTTTTTTAATGCCCGAGAACCACAGCGACACGAGAGGCACCTCACACCAGAAGAGGCACCAGCTCCCTGGAGACTGCAGCACCTGCCCCCTCACCTCCATGACTTTCAGGTTGCTGTGCCTCAGTCAGACTGGGATGCTACCTCTGCCAGGAAGAGAGCCCTGGGGTGCGAAGGGCAACCGAGGCGATGTCACAGAGAACCCTAGACATGGAGCCCTTGATGTCTGAACATGCCAAGGTGGTGAAAAGAGAACAGCAGTTATCTTAGGAGCAAGTGAATGCAGGCATCACTCCGTGCAGTAAAAATGATCTTTTTGACTGTTATCAAGTAAGAGATGACAAGAGGCCCAAAAGGAGGGATACTTTGTAAGGTGTCTGCCCAGAGCTGCCAGACACTCACCTGTGCTCCTGGGGCATAACACTGCACACATAAATGTGCATGTTCACACATACACTGAGTTCTCCAGAGTCAGTAACTTGATCTTACCCAACTCTGATTTTCTAGCGCCCCGTACAGGGCTGGATCACGTGTC
Source organism: Petromus typicus (assembly GCA_004026965.1). Classification (NCBI taxonomy): domain Eukaryota; kingdom Metazoa; phylum Chordata; class Mammalia; order Rodentia; family Petromuridae; genus Petromus; species Petromus typicus. The sequence goes on from PVIR01006893.1 coordinate 37,208, forward strand.
CCTGAGATCTCATAAGTTCTTCAAGACGAGGATGGCACTGCAGTCTGACTGCTGGACAGAAAACAGCCTGCATCCTGAAGAACAGGTGCCTGACGTGTGATTTGCAGACATCTTGAGGGTCAGCTGGACAACACCAGAGTTCACCAAGCAAAAGCCCCGTTCAGCTCCTGAGTGATGGGGGAGGTGACTCATGGAAATCAAGAACCTCCTCACAGCAGGCAGCTTGGAGCCGCCCTCAAACCCTCCAGGGCATCCTGGAGGCCAAGTTCCAACCACAGAATAAAAGCAGCAGCTGGTACTAAGCAGATAGAATCACACGGCTTCACTTGAAACCTTTCATTCAAATCAAATCTTCCCAGATTATCATCTAAAAGCTGCAAAGCCCTAGTTTATTGCCTTTAGAAGAGAAATAGAAACTCGGTTTTAACAGTAGAAATGATTTTCAATCAGTGATCGGAGGCCAGACAGCCTCCCAGTATGCAGGCTCACAGGCAGGAAGATACAAGAAATGGAGTGATGCAATTTTAAACTTAAAAGGAGGCAGATCTTTGTGCCCAGACCTGACACACCCGAGGGGAGCGTGTTCGTGGATATGAGTGCCGCATCACCTCAAGTTTATTCCAACAGCAGCTGTGGTGACGGCAGCAGCAACAACACACTTATTAAATACATCGCATGTTTCAGACATAGTGTTCAAAGTATGTTACCTTTTTCAATTTTTCTAATTTCCCTAGAAGACCACCACTGTGACCGCCTTCACAGAGCGCGCTCTCTGTTAGCTAAACTTTCAGTGATTTACAGACTCACACCAACGATGAAGACTTAGACAGTGAAGCAGAGGAGAATAGGCTAGAGCAAGAGATAGAGAAACTAGAGGAGCAGCTACAGGTCGCGCATTTAGAAGAGGCTGCTAGAGAGACCAGAGATAAGCTGAAAGATCTTAAACAGAGGCCTTCCGATTGGCCCACACAGTCTGCTTTGCCATTGCCCACCTTAATTTTTCAGCAAATAACCCCTGCATTCTGTTCCCGCCCTATTCTTTCTTCATAATTCCCTTCAAGAAGGTTGGTGCTGGTTGTCCTGCTGGTGCTCCTGTGCCACCCACTGAGGGTGGCACTGAGGGTGACAGAGGCTCAGGAGGACGACGAGCGATCTGCTATTCAGGAGATTCCTCCATTGATGGTTCGATCCCTGGGGATATTGTTATTGGGGTTTGGAGTTGTGATATTTGCTCTGTGTGTCTGGAAAAAATATAATGACCAACAGCTACATGTTGTATGTCAGGCCCTGGTGGCGATGGAAGCTGGAGACCCCTCCTCCCACATTTGGCTCAGTATGATGGCCAAGTAATCAAAGACAGGTAAGAAGGAGACGCAGCACTAGCAACCTAAGACAGGGGTATTCACCGGCGCCGCTGGTACACCCGATGATGGGTAAGCAGTGAAGTGCATCGTCCTCAACCTAAGACAGGCACTGGTTGAGCCTTTTGGCATCTAAAGAAGAAGGGGGGGGGGCGATGTGGGGTCCCCTGAGGCTAAACAACGCCTATTCCATAAAGGAAGTGCAAGGTGGCACGTACACAGTGGGCCCCTCCGGGCCACAGTGATTAAGGGAAAATAGAGAGAAACAGACTGCTCCCTATAAGGCTGGTTTGGGGTGGTTGAGAACAAGGAAGTGGGGCTGTATGTAAGTGCTGAGAGTGCTGGCAATAAAGGCTTCTCCACCATTTCGTCTCCACGTGATGACTCTTGCCCATGGTTCACTGCCAGATGAGTAGCCCTCGGAAACAGGATGCGACAACTTCCATTATCTCAAACCCAAATAGAATAGTGGTCTCTAGCCTCAGCCTTCCCCTTACCAGCCAGGTCAGTTGAAGCAAACTGTGCACTTCCAAGCCTCAGTTTCCTTAGCTGTTGAGGGGAAGCCCTGCTGGAGTAGTTGGGATATGCCGTGCAGGTCCTGACTAGCTGTCATGTACAAACATAGTGGAGCATCTATCTCCAGAAATGCTGGCGAGGCAGGAAGATGGACCTTCTTTATTTTGGGCTTGCTTTGGTCATGTAACATGATTTGGTCAGTGAGATCCCAGCTGGTTTGACAGAGAATGGATTTTCAAAGTGTCAAGGTGGGGCCGGGGAGTTAGCTCAGTGGTTCTGGCACCTGTCTTGCAGGCGCAAGGACCCGGGTTCGATCACCGGTAACTATATACCATACTGGGTATGGAGACTCGTGCCCAGCAGCAGCCAGTACCACATACCACAGTGCCAGGTGTGGTGGCTCACGCCTGTAATCCCAACACTCAGGAGGCAGAGGCAGGAGGATTGCTGTGATGTGAGTTTGAGGCTGAGCTCAGGGCCAGCCTGAACCACAAAGCGAGACCCTGTCTCAAAAAAAAAAAAAAAAAAAAAAGTGTCAAGGTGTTTTGGTTTGGATTCTGGGATTTCTTTTGTCTACTTCCAAGGCTTTACCAACTCAACACTATTAAGTTTGGATTCTGAGACCTAATAACTCATTGTTGGGGGCTGTTCCGAGCACTGTAGAGTGTTTACCTGCTTCTACCCTCTACTTGCCAGCTGCAACTTCCTCCTTCTGGTTGTGATAACTAAAAATGTCCCCCAGACTTTGCCCAATGAGCCCTGGGGAGAAAAACTGCAGATTTAGAAACATCCTGCTATATTTTCAGAACTGGGCAGCCATTTGTGCAGGGGAAAAGGAAGCCACAGGACATGCCAGACCCCAAATAGGCTTGAAGGCCACCCAGCACAGACGAACCTCTGAACAGCAGACCAACACACTTGGGGACAAGAAACATAAGTACTGGTTGTTGCAAGCTTGTGTGATTTTGAAACAATAAACAGAACTCCTAACAAAATATATTGCATCTTATAAAAAAAATAAAGCTGTATGATAGTCTATCGGGCAGGACAGAATGCCCTGCAGGGCACCCAAGCTCACTGGCGCTGCAAACATCAGACTGAACAGACTGGCTGGCTAGGCAGGCTGCTCGTCTCCTGCAGACCTGGCCCACTGAGCCTTCTCAGCAGCCCTCATGCTGCTCCACAGACCACAGCTGAGCAGAGCCTGCCTGCGGGCACAGTGCACTGCCGCCTTCCTGCCCTGGACACAGCGCGCAGAGCCAGCCAGCGCCCTCCAGCATGGGGAGCAGCCCAGTGTCCTGAATACTTTCCTTTTTCTCCTGGCTTGCGTTGCTGAAAGTCTGGAGTCTGCAGGTGTGAAACAATTTGAAGGACACCCCTGTGCGCACCCTCGGTAACCAGGGCACAGCAGCGGTTTTCAGCGTTTGTACGCGTGCTCATCTTTGACCCCCACATGTTTGTGTCTCATGAGGGCAAGGACTTGTGTCTGCTCTGCCTCTACCACCGGATTCTTGGCCAGTTTCTGGTGTGGGATTCTGGAGAAGTGGATGGAAGAACATGGAAATGAACTGAAAGAACACTCCATGGAACCCACCCTAGCGAGCACACAACTAATGTGGATGGAAATTCACGGTGGCCTAAAAGCCCTGTGCAAGTCACAGCACATCCACATGGGGTTCCAGAGGGTACGTCATGAGGAGATGAAAGGCAACTGATGAAGCTCTATGACAGGAGAATACATTACGATTTACCTCAAGTTTCTTTGTTTTAAATATGGAGTTCACAGCAGATCCGGTAGTTCCCTTATCCCCTCAAAAGGGCATCTTTCACGCAGCACAAGTGGTGATGGAGTACAAGCCCCTCGGTCTCATGTCAGACAATGTGCTCTTGCCACTTCCCCACCCAGGGAGAGGGAGCAGTGATGTCACAGGAAGACTGTGTAGGTAGAGGAGGTTGGCGGTGGGGTTTGAACACATATCCTTTTATCTCCAAGTTTCTGCACTATTGTTTGGAACTTGTTTCTTTGCTTCTGGCATAAACTAGCTAACACATCAAAGATGGGTGTGACCAATGCAACGACGTTGTTGGCACTGTGATGTCACCTCATTAGAGGACCTGAGGGTTCGTCTGGGATTTGGCATGGAGGGGAGACACCGCCTTGTCTTCTGTGGGTCCCACTTAGAAGTTTAGGGTGGTTCAGATCACAGTTACAGTGTGGATCCAACACTGAAAGGCTCCTGTTGTGTTGGACTTCCTCGTACATCCTTTAATTCTGCTGTTCTTCCTCACTCTGCATGTCAGCAGCAAAGCCCTCCTGGGACAGAGTGCAAGTATCTTGCTCAAGGCCACACGAGTCAGACTCGGGTTTGAACTTAGCCCTGTCCAACCTGCACGCCCTTCACTGCCTGGAGCCCTGTCAAAGCTGAAGACAGAGAGGCAGATGTCAGACAGACCACGGGGGCTTCTGACTAAAGAAGAGTGTGTTGTAGGAGAGCCAGGAGCCCAGCCCATTTCAGGGAAACCCCCTGATGCCCTTCGAGGTTATTCTTCATGTAGAGTTTGGAATGTGAAGAAGCCATGACGACAGTGAAAGGCCCCCACCAGTAAGAAGTGCCTAGCACAGTGCCAACTCATCTCTAAGTCCTACTCAGCCCATGTCCGCTCACTGGGGAACACAGGGAGTCTCATCCTATCTTCACAGGGTGCGGCAATAGGAACACACCGAACTCTGGAAGGTGGAATCATGCTTGGCTTGTGTATGTGCCCATCGGGCTGCCTCTCTCTTTCTGGGGCACAGGCCTGTGTATGAGAAGGGAATCATGTGCTTCTGTGTGGTTGAAATGGTTTCCTCTCTCCACTTTTACAAGCAAAACATGCATAAGCAAATGCATAAGCAAAATGTGCAGAAGACACAAGCCTGCTATGATGACTTAGCTGGGATTTCCTGCCTGTCATGGAGGGAAGGTACATGGCTGCACGGGGCACAGAGCACCAGGAGGGGTCACACGGCGTGGGGGCTGCTGTGGTACGGCCCAGGCAGTGGTGTGAGCTGAACACACGAGAACGGCTTTGCTGAACCGTAAGAATGGACACATTGGCATGTCCTCCCAGTGGACAGTCTTTCCACACAGGGCTGAACTGGCCACATTTACCAGATCACCCGGGCTCCCCCAACCCGCCAGAACCTCTGGTCTGAAAGTCATTTGATCGGACTTGACATTTTTCCCTAGCTATCAGTTTAGAAAAATTATTTGTCATATTAACTATGAGACTTATTTTAATATAAAATCATTTTGATATTTTTTTCTGTGCATTCATCTAATCAGCAGTTACCCATTAAGATATATGAGAAAAACAAGGAAATTCACATTTTGGTGAAACACCTCCCCAGTCTGGATGACAACTGGTTAAGACCGAAAACAAAAGCATCACAGAAAAGATTATAGATTGTCAGTTTCCCAAAGTGAGGTGGTGGTAAACTAAAGTGTATTAAAAATAAATAATACTAGACACAACATGCATAGCTCATTACACTTGGGCATATTTTTGATTAGGGCAATGCTAGACAATAGCTCTTCAAATGAGACTTGACAGCAGGTAAATTACACAGTGCAAGGGTTTAAGTTGATCTGCAGAAGAACAATGTCTTGATCATAAATAGGATTTGTGTGCTGGAAAATACATTCCATCATTAATGAAACAGACAAATGAACTGAAAAACATCATAATGCACCATGGTTTTAAGTAGCTTACCTTAGCAATGTAATATGGGCAGTAAGTCATGCATAAAACCCTGTAAAAGCTCATTAAGTCAGGATCAGTTTATTCAAAACAGCACATATTTCAAGTAACTGTTCTTCCTTAGCCAATTCCAGACACTATTGTTTAACATCAACTAAAATAATGGAAAATAAAGCAATTGTAATTCATTACAAGTTCTGTCCCACTAAAACTCTTGCATTTTAAATTGGGAATACAAAGACTCCACATATTTCCTGTTGGTAAAGATACTCTGGAGCTGTCTGCTGATGCTGTGCATCTTGCGCTCTGAGTCAAAGTTCCTCCTATGAATCTCTCGGGTCCTGGGGCCTCAGCTCAGGGGCGAGGACTGCCTAAAAATGGCACTCTCGCTGGTCTCCAAGGAGCTGCATGCTTGGCTGGGTTACCAGTATGGAGTGAAGCTCTTGCAAAGGCAGTTAGGTGGGAGATTTCTGGCCAGCGGAAGGGCTGGTGTCGATATGCTGATGAGGTGTAGCTGGGCTACGTTGAGAGGTAGACACAGAGGCCTGTTTATATTGAGTTGCATATCAATATCTACATTGGCAGCATCCATGATTTCAAAGATAATTGCTCCTAAAGATCTCAGATCACCCAGGCATCTGTCAGCATGTCAAGAGCTGTGAAATTGGCCAGTTACTCAGAACAGAGATTCTCCCTTAAAACAGAGTTGCCTCTTCTGAATCCAACTATAAAAAAGTAAACAGCCCTGGAGAGGTAGTTACACAATTTAGACAATTTGCACATCCATGCATATATGCACAGGCTTTACTGGTTATTTGGAATCTTTCCTGCACAGATTGAGGGACGGGAACTGACTTTCCAACTCCTCTTGGAAGCCACATCTTATGGAATCTTCCTAGAGACGCCTCCTTGCAAATGCGGATCAGCTGTGTCTTACAGCAAACTCAGGCCATGTGTCTAAGACCCAGCCACACAGTTATGGGACTGGGACTTAGTGAAATTTTCTGCGGCTGAACTCTGTGTGCTTCTCTTACATATACAAACCCTACTGTTTAGCGCATACCAAAGCCTGTGTGGAGATTTACGATGCAAGTTTGGAAGCAAGACAGAAGCAACTGAGCTTTAGGAGGTTTTTTGTTCAGGTTTTTTTTGCAGGAGATATCTGTATGTTCTGAATTTCTGATATTCTGGCCCCCTTTTATAAGGAGCGATACTCAACTCACTTTTGGACTATTATCCCTCCTTTATTCCCTGCGATCCTGTGGGACTATCAATCATTATTTCCTCCAATCCCAATCAAAGGAGGAGGGTTCATGACCTAATCTAAACCAATCAGAAACTCTCTTGCCAATGGGAACCACAGTGCCAAAGGACACATGGACGGAAGGTGGGTGGGAGGATTTATTTCATTGGTGTTGGCTAAAAGAGTCTAATTATTCCTGGCTTGAGCCCCTTGAACTTATCTTTTCTGAGACCCAGTTACTAGATCTTACATTTGTAGTCTATGACCAATGTTCATGCCCTAATTCTCTTGATGATTTAGTTGGTCAAAGACAGAACATACTTCAGATATGAACATATCAGTGGTCAATGGGAAAGACAAGCAAGGCCACATTATTCCCAAGAATCTTCCTTCATTGGGAGGAGGCATAGAGCTCATCCAAGTGGAGGAAGCTGGCAGTGAAGGGAAGGACACTACGTGTCACAGAGATCCGGGCCTGGAGTCACCCCCAAGGGGTTCAGTGCCCACTTTCACACTCACAATGTGATCACATACAGCCTACATCCCTCGCTTACAGTTTCTGACTCTGTGAGATGGAATCATATATAACAGTAAAGTTATACTTGTGCCAATATATGTGATTTGGCAACCCTTGGGGGTGAGGGCCTTAAGGAGATTACTATAAGAACAGGCTGGATTCAGTGCACTTTCTCTGCACTAGTATAACTCAGTTTTGGTATACATAACAACATGAAATTTTATTTATTTATATTTTTAACAAATCTCCTACCTGCAAAGAGGCTCATTTCACACACAGACACCCACATCTTGATAAGGAAGTCGACTTGCTCCAATTCCCAAAAAGGAGCAGAAGTAGAGAGAGGAAAGCAGGACTTCAGATGAATTTTAGGCTCTAGTAATTCATATGACAACTAGGAACCGGAGACCCAGTTGAGGATCTAATTGCATCACGGACACAACAGAGTCCTAAAGAACAGAGTGGGAACCTCAGAGAGAGTGGGGGTGGAGTGAGTTTCCACATGGAAACCCATACACCAGGGAGAGGTACTCAGCTGCAGTTGTGTCTGACCTGGCAGGGAATAGCCTTTCTGTGAGCGCTTGTGTGATTTTTCTAAATTCCTATTCTGTGGATTAGACTGAAGGAGCCATACGATCTGACTGCTGTATCTTCAGCTTTCCAACTGGCCTTAGAATGCTTTTTAGGAGTCCTCTTTCTCTGGCCCTTTTGTAGCCTGAAGCAAATCATGGGTGGGTGGAGGGTCGTGGCTTCAGGGTTGCGGCAGATGCTGATTTTCCCATGGGTGGTTAACTCCAGGGTGTGGGAAACTGCACTGGTCTATGGGGGGACAAAACACTACCCCAGCTTTTGTACTTACACAAGGATGAAATTTCAAGGGCCAAAAGAGGCACAGCTATGAGTAAAAGCGGAGAAAGCAGAGAGGAGTTAGCCAGCTGCCTGGTGAGGGGTCTGAGGGTCAGCCAGGGTCATGAGCGGAACACGGACCTGGGTCTGAGTAGCTCTAGACTTGCTCTGGCTCAAATGTGTATTTGGCTTCCTGTCAGCTTCCACATACAGATGTATGTGTACAGATGCACACACACATCTAGTACATACAGAAGCACACACGGGTACATTCACATTTGGGATTTCAAGATCCTTAGGATTTCCACTGTTCACTTCCAGTTTCTCAAACAAGAATCACAGAAACTAATTTATCTCATCAAAAATGCAATTACCCAGTACCTTAGACTGCTATTTATTTGACAGCCTTCTAATTTTCCTACTTTTACCTAATTTGACAGGGAATATTAGAGACATAACTAGTCTTTCAAAATGACTTTCACAAGGTTAGTTCACTTGTTAATTGACCCTCTGTGATGGCAATTTATGAAGCATATTAATTTCATCTGTCACTTCCAACACAAAGTAAATGTGGAAAATAGTCTATCTTTCATAAGGGACCTTATAAAGAAGTATGTCGGAATTCTTAATTAATGTATGCATATTCTTTCAGCCATTGAGATTGTGTGGAACTTTTACATCCACACATCTGAAACTCTGTCTCCCTTTTATAAATGTTTTGTTATCTCTTATGATGGAGGAGAGACACCTTCATTGAGGATTACTCTGCCAGGGATATAAATCACTGTGTCAGAATGAGGCAGCCATTTGTCTGGAAGGATTTCCAGAGCCCACAAAGGCAAAGTTTGAAAAAAATGTCAAAGGAGTTGTAGGAGAGGGAAAGCACAGCTTTCCAGGGGGCTAAGCCCATTCACGAGTTATTTCATTCCCCAGCACAGTGCTCTGCAGCATGGAATAAGACACACAGTTGCTCCTAAATTTGAGAAGAGGAAGTGTTGCCTGCAGGAGCTGAGCTGGGCTTTTGAAGGGCACGCTTTCACTGTGTGCATTTAACTTGGTTTCGATCTTCTCCTGGACTGCCTACAACCCCCCATCTCAGCTTACTCAGTTCCAAACTCACTCTGCATCTTAGTGGTTTGAGAACTTCAGACAGAACAGAAACAAGCTCAGGGTAATGGGGCTCATGTGGGGGCAGGAGGATAAAGGAAGCCAGTGGAATACTAAGCAGAGCTAAGTTATGGAGGGTGAATGTGTGTGAATGAGGAGCTGTCCTGGGGAGAGCGGCGCAGAGAGGCTGTGGGGGATGGTCCGAGGCACACAGGCAGGGGTTTGCTTTCCCTGCTTCCACTGTCCAAATGCTCCTGTCTTGGAGTCCCAGAGCCTCCCTGAACTTCTCACTCTTCTCGGGTCTGTGGACTTCATCCCCTAGTCCCAGCATCTTCATAAGTGTCTGCTCTGCTTCAGCTCTAGTGAAGGTGGCGTGTCTCTCTCCTGGACAGAAATATTGATGTGTGGTTCTCCCTCCTGGATTTACTGGGCTCTGAACTTTGCAGGTATAAGCATCCCTTCACCCAGCAGAGCCAGCCCTAAAATGACCTGTGTGCTAGATTTGCAGTGTCTATCCCTCAAATTCAACATTCACATTTTCTTAAGGCTTGTAACAGTGCCTCTGGCTTTGTAATCCCAAGAGCCTTTTTCCTACCATTTGCTAACTGAAAAGTCTTACTCCCTTTATAAAGAGACTCAATGTGATTTTCAAATTCGGGTCTTCATATAGGAGATCTCCAGGAAAGAGTAGAGGCTCCTGTTGGAACTTGTTACCAGAAAAATCCAGGCCATATTACAGCTGAATTTGGCTTCAATATGTATGGTTTCTCTGGTCAAACAGACAACTTTTCTTTGCCTTCAAACATCTTGTTAATAAATGCACTAAAAGGTCCTTCCTGACTTTTAGCAAAGAAAGGAATATGTATGTTTAGGAAGAGAAAGCTAATCATTAACTTGACAGTAATTAGCAATATATATGTACATATATAAATTGTAATCAAATATAAATATCTGTTAAGACATACTTATTTCTGATTTCTCAACAATATATTTAGTCAAGGCATATGTTAGAGCTCTTATGATGCAACCCATTTGACTTCTGATTGGGAATTACTTGCCAATGGTTTACACACACCACCACTTTTCTAAAAATGCAAATTATGAGAGTGTCATGCTGCAACATCCTCATCAATCATAAAAACACGCACTTTGAGTCAGTGTTGGATTATATGGTCTATACTTCATAGGTCTCAGCATGCAAGGGCCATCACATCCAGCTGAAGTGCTGCACGTGTATTATTGGAAAATAATTACTCCCCTCTCTGCTCTGGTGTTATCATACCATAGAAGCACAGAAGTGCTGTTCTGAGCAACAACACTTCTGGATCGAGGAGAATTTCTTTGTGTGTGTGTGTGTGTGTGTGTGTGTGTGTGTTGGTTTATGTGCACAGCAGGGTATCTTTTCTTTCTGTTCATGGTTATCAAAAATATCCTTTACAATATTTCTCCATTTCTATTACTAAAGTGACTAAGTCACACCCCCACGCCTCTCCATTCTCCGAGGCAGTGTTGATTTTATTTTATTTTTTACTAAACATAATGAAACCCTGGAGGAAAGAAAATGTGTGGTTAAATAGAGTTTTCATGGCCCTGAAAGCCTAGGTACTGTTATTAGTAAAACTGCTTTTAAATGTACTTCAGAGTCGCCCCTCCTCCAGATGCTGACAGGCACCACTGCTTCTCACGATGAGGGAGAGGGATTCTGGGACTCCCCACTGGCAGCCGGACCCTTCCCCAAGACTAGGCCTGAGCTGACTTTTTCTTCCCAGGGAAAAGGAAAAAGAGAGTAACACCAGGAGAAAATAAGCCTAAGACAAAGCACATTGGGCCGAAGCCAAGTTGCATGATTCTCACAGAGCCCAACTTCATCTCCAAGGTCATCCAGAGAGGAGCTGTGATTGTTATCACTGCCAGGATGCCCAGGGCTAAGTAGGAAAGACCACAAAGCCTGGTGGTGACAGAACTTTCCTCTAAAATTCTCGGCCTTCCCAACTGTGGTTTGCATCTGGAGCTGAACCCCAGAGAGCTTTCTTGTTCTGGAAAAGGTTTCATTTCTCACAGTGTTCGCAGCTAGCCGTAACTATCTCGACCAGTGAGGGCGAACCTTTTAGAGCTGTCAAGGGCACAAATAGCCCACTGTGGCATGTATGTCATTAGTTCGCCACCACTGATCTAGACACTTAGGACGTTTTTGTACTTTCTTTCCTTAGCTTTATATGTCAGAAAGAGCACTTGTTTAAGGAATACTTCCTACATTTTAGGCACTTTTGTCTATATTCTGGCATAATAGTTCTCATCTGGGGCACTTTACCTCCCCCATTCCTACCTTGGGGGAGATATTTGGCTCTGCCTGAGGACATTTCTGGTTATTGCTTGGAGCAATATCCTCATGACAAAGAATAAGCAGCCCCAGGGGTCAGCAGGGCTAGAGGATAGGGTGGGGAAATCAGCATAGAGAAGTAGCTGTCAGGCCCGAACTGAAAATGTCAGTCCAGCATCTCTCCTATTCTGGCACCGTCGTTTAGGACACAGGGCACAAGGAAGCAATGGTCGCAACAGCTGTAACTTATGAAGTGTACGTCGTGTGCTTGGATATCTCCCCAGCAGCTTTATCACAGACCAGTCCCTCATCAACATGTCAGGGTTATTACTCTTAACCCACTTTACGGATGAAGGAAAAAGGGAACTTGCTGCCCAGGACCCCAGACATACCTGTTATCTGGCTCAACCAAGATAGAGCTCCAAATCACAGGCTAAGGTCTAGTCTCAAATCACAGGCTCGTATTCTATATTTTTGGTATCAAGGCTGTAACTGATAAGGGACAGGATTTCGGTTCAAACTCTGAGATATCATTCCCAACTTTCCGACTTTGTCTATGATACCATGTTTCCATGGAAAGAAGAAGAAAGCTCTGCGGAGGTGCATAGAATTTCCATATTCTGTAATAAGATCGAAAATTTCAGGGCATGCTAACTACCAGGTATATTACAGATCCTTTGGTGCTTTGGGACACTAGACAGTGAAAAGCTCCTTCCAAAGACATATTCCTGAATCTGAAGGAAAAGAGCTTCTTGCAAAATGGGAAGGTTCTCCCAAGAATACAGGAACAGAATTTGTAAAGACTGAATGAACTACAGGCAGCACGCACGAAGGTGGGAGAAAGGAGCATAGAGAGGGAGGAAGACAAGCAGGGAGGGAGGAAGATTGGTGAAAACGCTGGACGCTCTCATGGTTCCATCGCCAGGGTGAGGAGTTCACTGCCACTGACCCACAGGGCACCTGCTCAGGGCCTCCCGCACAAATACATGTAACACTGCCACTCCTCCTCCTTCATCGAGACCCTGTGCCCCTGGCATCTGTGAGAGGTACTCACTTGCTGATGGGTCAGCCGATATCCCACCGGTCCTGAGAGCCAGCACCTACTATCTGACGGCTGCTCCACGCTGATGGGTCAGAAAGGAGCAGCAGCTCTTAGACAAGGGTTTTCCCAGCTGCATCATCTTGACTACTAGATTTCTAGATAATCTTGGAAACCTTAGGAAAAATTAGAGGCCTTTCTTCCCTCAGCTATCCTACCAAGCCTGCTGTCTGTCCCTTTTCCCATTCAGCCTCCAATTGTGTCTTCCGAGGCCCTCATCTTACCTCACTCTCTGTCCCACGTGCGGACTAGTCTGGAGTGAAGTGACAGCCCCAGGCTCAGGCCTTCCGCCTCATGTATTCCAGAGGAGCTCCATTCCTTTACGTAAGGCCTCATTTCTTACTGGGACTTTCAAGGCCTCTGTTTTCCCCTGAAGCTTCATATGTCCCATCAGCTCTCTATGTTAACCTTACTGTCAAGCCAAAGAATATTTGGAATTCCCCATATCACCATAAGCTCTCACACAGCATGTCACTGCGCATCCTGGGATGCCTCATTCTCCATCTCTAATGCTTAGACTACAAAAATCCTCCAAGAGCAGAGCTGAGGTCCCAGGGAAGCCTTTCCTGATGACAGAGCAGTCTCAGCCCTCAGTGCCCCTCCCACTCAAGATGCTCTCTCAGCCTGTATGGGAGCCCTGGGCTCTCGCCGGAGCCTAGTTCAGGGAATGCAGAAGACATTTCAGGCTAGGCTGAAAAATACATGAAGAATTTTCTGACTCTTCCTCTTCCTCAAAAAGACAAAGAGCTAACCTTTCTCTCTGATCAGGCTCGCAATTTCTGGGACCATTTTGATACCAAAAAGAACAACTGCTAGAAGGGAAATAACAGTGGCCCTGAGAGCTCAGAGAGATGAAAAGACCCTGGGACAAAGATGAGATTTTTGCCCTGTGTCGGGACTGCACTGGGAGTTTGCCCTTCTCTGACCTCTCAGGTTGATGAAATTCCTTTTTTCACTTAGGTTGAGATCAGTTGGGGTCAAAGATCTCTGCTACGTGAAGCTAAAGCATCTGCACTCCATCGCCTTCTTTGACGTCCCCTGGTGTCCTGCGAAGTGCTGACACATGGGGGACTCAGGAAATGTTTGTGGAATGAAGGCCGAATAATCAAGTGAAGCAAGAGGATCTCTAGGGGAGCTGAAGGACGCAGCGAGGTGAGCGATGGGGAAGATGACGGCTCAGATAGAGAACTGAAGGGTAAGACCAGGCCTGGCGGAGAGATGGCGGCTCCTGTAGAGAGTGGAAATGATGGCAAGAATGTACGCAGTGGGGACGCTCGCTCTACAGAGCCGAGGAGGGAGCCGGGGAGTTGAAGCAGGGCAAGGTGGCCTGTGGGTACCTTCCCTTGTTTTTACAAATTCATCTTTGGTATGACCCCAAAGGGAAACTTAACCAAATCGTCCCAAATAATGGGATAATATGATAGAGAAACATCCACACAAGGGTACACTGTTGCTGTCATTAAAAATGATGTTATGAACAACCCAGAAAGATAGTACCTTCATTCATATTGAAAAAAACAGGGTACCTGGCAAGATTCCACTTTGGTAAAACTGTATACATACTTCCATGATGTAAAGCCCCAGGGAAGGATATTACTTACTTTTGGTGGCAGAACCAACAATGACTTTTATACTTTTTATGATTTTTAAAGATTTTCTAACTTTTTAAAAACAAGCTTATTATAGCTTTCCCCCTCAGAAACTGTAAAAAGTTATATAAATTTATTAAGAAATACACAAAAAAGGGAAGATGCTCTGAAGATTACTCATCCCTGTTAATACTGTGATTGGAAGAACATTAAACTATGTAGAGCGAAGATGTCTTCAGCTCTTCTCACTGATCACACAGCCCGGACCTTCTCCCATGTCCTCCTTGAGCAGGCACACTGAGAGGCTGCTTGGGGCCCAAGGATCAGTCAGGAGCGTCAGTGCCTCTGCTGTCCTGAAGGCGTCCCACAGACGTCCCAGTTGGCTCACCCTGGCTGACGTCATCACAGGCACTTCCTGAGGTTGGGAAGTTTGGTTTTAAAGCTAAACCAATGATTCTTATCATCTTGGAATGCAGAATTTTCAGAGCTTGTTTAAACTTTTTTCCTTCTGTAGGAGATTAACTTTGTAGGTTTGAGAACTCGGGAAGCCTTACAGAAAATGCTGATGCCTATACTCTGGCACAGCACACAGACAAATACTGTCTTCCAGAGCTGTCATTCTTGCTTGCTTGGCTATGTTACAGAATAAATAATATGCTATGTACATTGGTATCATCCATCTTTTTTTTTTTTCTTAAAGATGAGTACAGAGAGAAACGCTTCCTCAAGAAGAGTCTGGATCTTTGAGATAGTGTCAGGCATTTCAAAGTCTAGCTTCAATATCCTTCAGCTAGTCTATTTACTCCATTTCCTTGGTCACCTGATCATTTATTTTCCTATAGAATATGTACTAAGTGTTTATGTGCCAGCCGTTGTTTATACCAAAGCCCTATTTGACATTGAAGTCTCCTTGACTGGTTGAAGTAAATTGGGTTTTATTTGGCTGACAGCCTGGAGCATGCTCTATATCAAGGACTCTCTCCAATGTGTTGGCAAAGACATCAGACTTCAAGGACCACTGAGAACAGCGCTTGGCAGATAGTAGACATTCAAAGTGTGTTTCACAGAGAAGAGTAGACGGGAGCCTGGGAGAGGTGGGAGAGCGGGTGAAGAACGGGTCTGTGGCGTTCCTGCCCTCCTCTCTTCTCTCTCTGCTGAATTCACACCTCCTTTATCACCCCTGGGTGCTATGACAACGAAAGCAGGCCCACAGCCCTCTTGCTCCTTTTGCCTTCCTTATATCCTTTGCACAGCTATTTCTGAACCACACATCTGATTTCATTATTCTTTTGTTTAGAAAGCTTCCTGATGGTTTCCTATTTTCTCCAGAAGCTGTTTTCAATCTTCAAAATATTCCACTCCACCATGCCACCAGGTCCCAGCATGACAGACACACAGACATCCCTCTTTTCTGAGAGGTCATAGCATTAACAGGTTACAGGATCTAACTGCACTCTGCTTGCTACTTAGCTAGCACAAATTACAGTAAGATCATTGGGTAGATATGGCACAGTGAAATCATTTTCCTTGTCCTAAAAACTGTGGGTCTCCCTAGATGATGGAGATCCCCAGGGGTGTGTGAGTGGAATTCTGGCTGAGAACTGACAACTTGAACCCAGGGAGGCAGATGACAGAGTGCTTACCACCACAGTCTCCATGTTATTCCCGGGAGACATCGCTATAGAGTGTAGGGTTCTTGCACCTCCCCGTGCTGCCATCTCACACCCCTCCCGTTTTCTGATACATTCTACTTAAGCCATGGTTGTTACTTCTCCATCTTGCTCTTCATCATCATGAGCCCTGTGGCCCCACTCTTCTTGGCCCTCCTCCTGTAGGCCCTGACTACAGAACACCCCTCCTGGCTCCTTGTCCCTTTGCCCTAGCAAGGAGCTGAGCATCAGTGTGACTCCATGCTCTTAACTGTGAAGGGGATGTATAAGTTACATCACTGGGAAGTTGTGAAGGTAAAAAGACAAAATGACATTGAGGTGAAAGAAGCACAAAGAACAGGAAGAAGAGCATGTCCCTAAGCTCTGAGCATGTGCAAAGGCGGAGGGCATCTCTGCTGAGGATGTGGCAGAACCCTGGCCAGAGAAATCCTCTGTATGTGATGGTCTGTCCATGAAGGGTGTATCAGAGGCTTCACTTACTGCCTAGAGTTTAGGCAGCTAGATACAATGCCAATGCTCTCCATTAAAATAAATGTTCAAGGCCAGGTGATCCTGGGCTTGGGGTCTTTGCTGCTGGGTTTTAGTTACACGCCGTGGATGAATTAGTAATTTTCTCAGTCTTGTCCTGCTCACAGGGTAAGAAAGTACCTATAAAAATCCCATGAGGGGTAAATGAGATCGTGCATGCTCAGTGCCTCACATAATTCCTGGTAAATGGTGCTCCTATTAGTATTAATTTAGCAGTCTGTGATAGAAAAATAATTGTAGTTGAGAAATGTTTTGTTGAGACCACCTAAGCTTTTTGTTTTTAATATTCTCCAGCACAGTTTGTGACTAAAATTTGACTTCCCATGCAGTGTTACCTGCATGGAATAGATGGGTTAATAAGCAAATGTGAATACCTACTCCAGCTAGTGTAATTATATTTCTCATTATAAATCAATATATTTGCATCTTGGCTTCCGATTCATCTCTGTTAGTTGATTAAATCACTTCTTCATAAAACCAAGCTTCTAAATGCATAAAGACTACGACATCATGGACCTTTGGTTCAGTAAAGCCTGGCTTCTTAACTGTGTATAGAAAGCATTAATGGTGATGCACAACTATAATCCTATCATTTGGGAGGCTGAGGCCGGAGAACTGTCATGAGTTCAAGGCCAGACTGAACCACATAGCAAGACTTTGTCTCAAAACAAAATGAAAACAGTGGCCCTTCTTCAGTGACAACTGACCACAACCAGGAGGGCTCCAAGGTCCTCTTTCTTCTGATAGCAAGGCTGATTCAGCACCCTCAGGTGTATGCCCTACAGGAGAACAGGAGCCCTGGAAGCAAGGGTGAGGCAAAAATGTTTGCACTTCTGCAGCTACTCTTGCAGTGAGTATCCAGTGGTTACTGCTAAAAATAATTCACTGAAGGTCAGTGTCTGACTTTGTTTTAGAGCACTTGGTCCTCGTCTGCTACGTGTACTATAAACACCTATCACAAAAGCTCAGAGCACTTCTGCTGCTGCCAACTCACTTAAAAGACACTAAGAAACCGAGTGCAGTGGTGCTCAGTGATTACTGCTGCGATGGCATCTGCTGAGATGACATCTGCTGCAGCGTGTGCTGCTGTCACATAACTGACCCGAGTATCTGGTTAGCAATTTCCGTCCAAGGCCATGTTTAATTATAAATTCAGTCACTTATCTGGCACCAAAAACTATGATGTCAAGCACTGGGATTTAATTACTCAATAGGAATTGTAAAACACTTTCATCTGAAAGCAAATTCATTTGCTTCATAAAACTACTTAATTCTCATTAATAATTATTCCATGTAAGTATAAATAAAGAAAAAGGATCCGAGTACAATCAAGCTAAACTAATGGAGCTACTCAGATTCTTATAACACTAATTCTGAGAATATACCCTGAGGACATTCACAGAAATTTAGTGCTAATTGATAGTTTTTTTCTGTAATGAACATCCCAATGATTTCAATTCAAATATTCATAATTATTTTTATCACCCAAAAGAAAGTGCCAATGTGGTGAGAGTATTAGGTAATCCTTGCTGGGGAGAGGTATGGTACAGCTCTTGCCATTTGATTGGGCAGATTTGCTCCAAGCAGATATTGAAGCTACAAAACAAAGATAGATCTGAGCCCTTTGGCACTGTGGCTGAACCTGCTCCCCTTGGAAAGTGCCTTCTATAATAAGTGAAGAACGAGGGGCTGGGGATTTTCTGCAACAAGCAGGACAGATGGGCCGGGGAGTTAGCTCAGTGGTTCCGGCACCTGTCTTGCAAGCTGAAGGGCCTGGGTTCGATCCCCGGTAACCACATACCATACTGGGCGTGGAGACTCACCCCAGCAGCAACCAGTATCATATACCACAGTGCCGGCGTGGTGGCTCACGCCTGTAATCCCAGCACTCGGGAGGCAGAGACAGGAGGATTGCTGTGATATGAGTTTGAGGCTGAGCTCAGGGCCAGCCTGAACCACAAAGCGAGACCCTGTCTCAAAAAACCTTCAAACAAACAAACAAACAAAAAAACCCAAAAACAAGCAGGACAGAAGAAGTGCTAGAAATCCACTATCTCCGAAAAAATTCCACATGAAAAGGTGACACTTGGAGGGCGGACAGAAAGGTCTCGAGCCAAGTGGTGTGAGAAGAAAATAAGATTCCAGTTTTGAGAGTAAAAGCCAACAAGGCCACTGCTAAGGGCCTCCTCGTTTTGAGGAGAGACTTGCACGGAGCCCTGCTCTGATTACAGCTGTATATTAATCAGGCTCTCCTAACGTCTGTGTTCAAAGTAGCAGACTGCATTGATCTTCTGTCTAGTTACAATCTGTCAATTCTTCAATCAGTATTTTCTGAACCACATATAAACAGGTAGTGACAAAAGCCAACGGTGAAAGATGATGCCTAAAGGACATTGTGATCTCTCAGTTCCTCAGATGAACTCCATCACATGTAACCATTGGGAACAGGTGTGATTAAAAGTGATATAATGAATTTGTCTACTGAAGAATAATTTGGTGAACACTGACCTGGCCAAGGTGACATTAGCTGAATGGAAAATAATCATACAAAACATTTTTTGAATATACAAAATACTAGCTATAAGCGATACATTAAGGGACAACTGACATAATTTTTCCGAATAATTCAGGCAAAGTCCCACTTGGCCTACGTTCAGGCCAAAGTAAGCCAGGGTGACTTATCTGGCCCCAGTGTAATCTTTGTTGGTCTGAGTTATCAGTAGTTGGGGCTAGTTATATTTTTAGCTACATTAAATAGCTGTGAGGGCCACCAGAAAGATTTTCTTCACACCTCTGGAAGTAAAGCCACATAAGTTTCCCTTTGGACTGCCTTTCCACTGGGTGAAGAACACACAGAATATAAAAATGCAAGTGCTATTTTGCTAATTTCTCACATCTAGCCACTGACCAAGGACACCTAATGTGAATGAGTGCCTCTAGTGGCTGCCTGTGTGTCGCGGGGTTGGGAGGGACCAGCCTGCAGCTGAGCCTCCAAACCAAAGATGTCTGCAGGCTGGGGGAAGTGTAGCAGGAGGAGGGGCACAGGAAGCGGAACAAGTAGTTGAGACAAATGGTAATTTTTCCTCGGAGATGAAAAGTTATAATTCTCTCTAGATGTTTGTCGTGTGACCTTAAACCAAAGTTCTTCTCCAAGGAAGAGAAGCAATGTCTGAAATTCTTCCAAGTGAGTTACTTATCACACTGCCCCACTCACTGACTGAGAAGAGCAAACTACGTTACAGTGCAAAGGACATACAGCGACAAACCAGCCAGACAGCAGCACGCTGCTTTGAGCACCGCACAGCACTATGGAGAAGTAAACCTGTGCTTCCAAAGTGCCGGCAGGAGGTCTGCAAGATAAACTGGGTGAGTAGATGGAAAGGTGGGCGGGTCACTGGGCGGAGGGGGGAGGCTTCTCACCGGACATGAGCTAACATCCTCATCGTCGTCGTGAGAGAGGACAGTGTTCTCCAGGTGGAGATGGGTTAACACACTTGAAGTCGAGCTCTGTCACTGCTGTTGGGAAGCCAGGGGCATCCCTAAGAGGAGAAGTGCAGCGAGGGCCGTGACGGTGATGAAGAGCTGCTTGCGGCCCAATGCTGGAGAGACTGGAGCCCAGGCCCAGGGAGACTGAGTTTTATTCTGCTGGGACAAGGGACCTGCAGACTTATTCGCTTTGTGTAGGTAACTGAGACAGAGCAGCTGGAGAGAGGATTGTTTGGGAAGTTATTGTGGCTTGGATGTCTTTCCAGATGTTGATGAAAACAATGAAATATCAAGCATAAATGATGGTATATTTGCATAACGGTCCATAGGACAGAGGTGAGAATGAGAAAGATCAAATTACAGCAACATGTGACACACATGACCTGACATACTTAACCACGACCACTAAAAAACACATGTGAAAAAGGACCCACAGCAGGCCTGCAAACACAGGAAGTCGTGAAGCTGTCAGGTGGCAGGAAAAGGCCAATCTGCCCCTAGTGAGAAGACAGAGCCAGGAAGGGCTACAAGAGTGCATCTCATTTCTTGATCTGGGTCCTGGTGACAGAGGAGAGATTCTTTGTTTAAAATGGATCACACTATGCACCATGTCAAAGTACAGCCCACAGAGAGGAAGTTTTGCAGTGCTACCCAGAAGAGAATCCATCATTTATACCCTACCTTTATGATAGGCAGTTATAAATCCTCCTTATATATTAACAGAAAAGGAATCATTATCCCATTTCCCAGGTGAAGAAGGTGAGACACCAAGGGGGTGAAACTGCTTTCCCAGGGCCAAGTAGTTATAAGCTGTGCAGTCAGATTACCCTCTTTCCTTGTTTCTACTTTTGGGGTAAATGGTTCCTTAGGTGACTTCACAGTTCTTGAGACTAATTTATACCACAGTGAATTTTATGAAATCAGACCCTACAGATTTACTGCATTAAAGTAGCCTCAGGTAAGAGAAAAAGAGTGGTTCTCAACCGGGCCTGGAGCACTGGAAAGTATCAGTATCTGCCCTGCACCAGCAAGCTGGACATTCGCATTTTTTAAGTACCCTGGGAGTTCCTGATGCACTCAGGGGCTCCGATGTAAATCTGCAGTTGCTGAACATTGTCCTAAATAGGAGCCTGGAGAGATGTTGTTAGCAGACACTAGAAAGAACAAGATTAATATAATTGGGTCCTAAGGTTTATGCCATGATTTCCAGTGGTAGAGTCCAAAAGGGCCCAAGGTTGTGATATGCACTATCCATTTCCAGAGCGTAACTGAGTTACTGTACATTCACATGCAGACAGCTAGCTCTCCTCACCCTTGCCACCCCCGGGCATCTGTCTCCTACTCGCTGCTGTGTGCAGACTGGGACCAGGCGACAGCCCACAGTGTTTTCCACTCCTGTTTCACTAAAGACTCACTTGATAAATGTGGGAGCTTCCTATTTTTCTCTTTCATAAGGGCAAGGCTTGGTGGTGTTCATGCCCTTCAGGGATCTGCAGCAAGCAGGCAGTTAATGTGAGCCCAGGTAGACTGATTTTTCTCTTGCAACACAATTGACATCTCCATTATGCAAATCCGGACAAATGTTCAAAAGGATGCAAATATCCTTGTCTTTTCAGCCCAATATCCTTTAATGCTTCAGACTGCTGGTTTCATCAACAGCATTAATTTCCATTCAGACCCTACATTCCCAGTGATTGCAACGCAGCTGCTCTTTTTGCAGAGAAATCGAGAAGAGTCCACTTGAGTTTTACGAAAGAGAAAATAATTTGTCTTGGGCGTGTGCAG
The DNA here is from genome assembly GCA_004026965.1 of Petromus typicus. Lineage (NCBI taxonomy): Eukaryota > Metazoa > Chordata > Mammalia > Rodentia > Petromuridae > Petromus > Petromus typicus. Next base: position 59,016 of record PVIR01006893.1, read on the forward strand.
TATTTGTTGGACTCTTTGGAAAAAGGTTAAGCAATCAGCTCCCAAACACAGGTCCCTGGATGCTCACTTTCCTGTCGATTGCTCCCTAGGCCCTGTCTGCGGCTGTCCCCGAGGTGGAGTGTGGCTTCCACCGGCCCAGGGAACCACAGCCCTGTCTCTGCTCTACGCTCAGCTCCTCAGGATTGTGTGGCTCGTTTCCTCCACATCTTCCTCTTCCTTGCTTTCAACATAACCCATGCTGTGGGGTTTGCACTAATTACATTCCTTCCTCCTGGCACCTTGAGCCCATCATTTAAATGTCTACCCTGCTGATAATAACAGGCCCTGCAGCACCAGGCTGCTGGGACTTGGAAATGGCTGGTACAATGCAGAAATCCACGTGCAGTGCACACCGCAGCTCCCAAGGCCGGCAGCGCTGCTGAGCTGGTGACGGACGGGACTGGACTAGGAAAGGCCAGCAAGGTGCTTGTTTGTTACACTGTCTGAAAGGCGGTGCCAAAAGAGCCGGTCATCATATAAACAAGGTCTGAATGTAGGATTTTTTTTTAGAAGTATGATTGATATCAAAAAACAATAATGAACAAAACTCAAAATTTTAAGTAGAGGCATTGTCAGTTGTAATGCAGAGACACATCATGTTAGAATGAGAGGTGAAAGGAAAAATTAGGGACGCTCTTGTAAAATATTTTGGTATTTTGTCATTATGGATTTTTACACATTAATTCTGAGTTAAAATGTCACATTAGAATGCTGTTATTTTTTTTAAAGGGTCCTGACAAATCTAACTCATCCATGATGTCCGACGTGAACAAAGAAGATGAAGAGAACTTGGGGATGAAGATGTGAGGACTGAGAACACTGAACTGTGTGCCTCAGGTGGCCCATGTGGCTCATCCCAGGCTGGGTCCTCAGATGTCTGTGATGTCACCTCAGCCACTTGTGGGGCCCTCTTCTTATTCTAGTCTGCTCAACACTCTCTTGACGTTTGCTGAATGAATGTGCTAAATGAATATGGAAAGAATTTAAGACTCTTAGAGAACCTGGGTTTTTTAAACATGTACCTCAGTCTCCTACTCTGCCTCTAAAATGAACAAACCATTCCCAGAAGAAGAGGATGTCAGAAATACCACCTCTGGTGTACAGATGGTAGCATGAGCATGCACATATTATGGAAACAAAAGCTGAACCCTGGCTTTGCTTTCCGTGTGGCTGGGTCTGAGTCCACCCACCAGAGAATGCGGTTTTTCAACTCAACAGTGACACTTTTGACCCAAATTTGTACATCGGCGAAACGGCATCTGACCAGAGGGGGCGCCTATCAGATTCTGTACAAAGATGCCAGGTGGCAAGTACAAGTCTGGGTTTCATGCACAAATGATGAAAAAGCTGTCAATGTCAAGCCAGCCCTGATCCTGCATGTCACAGATGTGGTGCAGCAGGACCCCTGGGATGGACAGGGAAGAATAAAAGCGACCCTGGTCAAAGAGGAACTGCTTGTGTTTGGGGGCTGGTAGTCCCCTAGAATCCACGGCACACTGCCGACCATGTGACAGGGTCCAAGCTGGAAAGGGGCTCGTGCCAAGGGTGGCAGGGACAGCAGCAGAGACCGAGGGCCCTTGGGGGTCAAAACAGCTGACCAAGGTTCTTGGGGAGACAGTGCTTTGCCCTTTTAATGTCTGCTGACAATGAATGGTGTTTGTTTTTTCTCAATAATTCACTGAATATTTTAATGCAAATCTGGTCATTAAAATTGTCAACATGCCAGAACATGCACCAGAACGCAGTTGCTTCACTGACCTAGGGAAACGACCTCATCCCCAGATCCTCCACGCAGGTCTCGTACTATAATGTCCTCGAGGTGCCACCAAGGCTTGGAAGCAACCTAATGGCTACTTCCTCAAGTCTCTGTTTCTATTAGATAAAAATAAATGAAAGCATAGATGTGAAATGGGCTGGATGAGGTTGCTGCGGGGGAAGAGGAAGCAGACAGCATGTGTGATGACTTTTTCTTCCTTTTGTATAGAACTCAACTCTTTATAAGGACATTTTCTTGCTAGAAGTCTATGGCTAGGATCACATGGACATCCTGGCCTCCTGGCAAAATGGACTTGAGGAAAAAGGGTCACATGTGAGACTAGCAGGGCATGGAGAAGCCTCTGCACCAGCGCTAGCACCTGAGCAGGGAAGGTAGATGGGGAGGCAGCAGACCTTCTGAGCTGCGAACTCCGCCACAGACGCTGCAGCCAGGCCACAGAGCAGCTCCTTCCTGTCTCTGCTTTATTAAAAAAGTCACTTTGGTCTCAGACCTGGGCCTCTGTTTCCTTCAGGTTCTTTTGAAAGTGGTTAAAAGAAAAGACATGTCAATTATAATGTATTACTTTAATATTTTAATCAACTATATCTATTCTATTACAAATTATAGTGGCCAACCCTATGATTATATTTATAGTTTCTTCTTGTGTTAGTGCTCTATGCTAAATATTTTAATGATATACAATATAAAACATTATGTTATATTGCATATTAAATAATTTGTCATTTTCCCTGCCTGGAGTTGACCAGAGAAATTCTGAGTCTGGAACACAAATGGAAGTTAGGACATATTAATTCCTTCTTTCACCTGAAAATGCTCTATTGATTGATTATTTATTTATTTATTTTTATTCCGAGTGGCCCATATGCCTTAATTTTATCCTATTTTTGTTGCCTAGAGGGCATCATTTTTTGTGTTTACTATGTGTCTGCTACTATAATAAATAGATTCAAAGATATTCAAATCATCTTATCCTACCTTGTGATGTAGCTAATAGTATCATATTTCATTTTTGAGATGAGGAGACCGAACTCTAAGTAATAACTTGTCTAAGATCAAACAGCTAATGACTCTATCAGGGCTCCCCCCTGTGCACATTACACTGACGTCCCCTCCCTTTGCTTGTATTCTAAACGCTAAAGAAAGCTATACTTAGTGACTAAGGTACTAACCCTAGTTCATGTTCACTCACATTTACAGAACCCAGGACACCTGGTGACCTTTGGCTGACTCAGAACAGTAGCATCCTCCTGTCATTTAGTCACTAGAAAACATGTAAAATGCTGTGAGAGTGAATTTACAGAAAATTAATATTCATCTAAAGAATTATAGAACTAGTTCAAGGAGGTCACAGTTGACTGTGATGTTTTGGTGTGGGTGGAGAGGGGAAGGAAATAAAGAGAGAAAGACACACACAGCCTGGATGGTGAAGATCTTTCCCAACATGGGGTCTTTCTGCCCCAGCACCTGCTCCTCACCCCATGCATGCTCTGTAAGGCACCGAGTCCCCAGTCTTGTTGGGGGAGTGGTCACAGCCTCATCATCTGCTCAGGGTGCCATGATTTCCTTCCCACTAGCTTTTGGCTCCTGAGTATCGGCTCCTGTCATGAGCAGGTGAACTTGTGTCTGGTCACAACTCCAGCACCACCTTCTAGCAACTCTTTCTTTTGACAGCTCAGTGAAGGCCCCACATTTCCTCAAGCTATAATGAATCTAATTCAATTCTATAACTGACAACGACTTCAGGATTGACAATAAAACCAGACATCTTAAAAAGCATTCATAAGTCAGCTTAAAGAGCTGTCTATGGGGATAAATATTTGATGGTACAAAGATTTGGTTTCAGATCTGAGCATGGTATTCTGAGTTAATGCAAAGATGAATTCCCACCCTCCTTTGCTTACTTTTAGCCAATAATTTTTGAGGACTCACAATACGCCAAGTGTGACCACAGAAGCAGACAGATATTGTGATGAACAAGATAAGACCCTCTGCCTCTGGGGGCTTACAGTTTCAAACAAGAAAGTCATTCACAAGTACATAGGATTGCGACAAAGGCCAATTGAATGTCAAGTGTGTAGCACAAAATGTGCCACAGGGATTCTGAGCTGGACTATGCCCATCTGAAATTAAGACTTCAATCGGCAGAGAGGAAGACAGCAGGAAGGCAGGATGGGAAGGAACTTCATGGATAACAGCAAGAATTCCAAAGCACATCTGGGATGGACACATTCGTACATCTTGTGTTCTTAAACTGGGCCCTGCACCCTAAATTTCCTATCCACCTGGTCAGGATCAGATCCTGAGAATTGGTGTCATCCAATTGTGCCATAAATGATTAAAACATTCAGCCAAAGTAGAGGATGTGGATTTAGGGCTTTAAAAACACTCATCAAGACTGGAGGAAGAGGACAAGCACTAACTGAGAAGCTCCATCAGGAGTGGAGGCTTTTTGCTTCTGAGTACACAGACTTTCTCTTAATCCTCTCAACGATGCTAAGAATAAGAGGTGAAGAACCCAGCTACTGGTAGCATTCGATGGCCTAGTACCACAGTAGGAACACTTGACAAATTACCTCATGTCAGTGAATGTCACATGCATGAAGTTGCATGATAGTCCGTCACCATGAGACCATCTGATCAAGATAATGGCAAAGTTAAACATACTTTGAGAAAAATCTGTCAATGGCTGAATGAAGAGGAAAGAAAGATTTAGAAACCCATGTGACAATTATTACTTTGCCAAGTTTTCATCCATCTTGTCTCTTTCTCATTGATTTACAGTTGCTTTTTTATATTAAGGATAGTAGTC
>PVIR01006894.1:0-63572 GCA_004026965.1 Petromus typicus
AAATACTCAAAGTGTAATACGGTGAAGGGGTAAAAATAATGAGATTATAACAAAAAAAAGGAAACAAAGTTTATGTATATAGGGGGTAGGGGTGGTAGGGTGGGTAGGGCTATGGGAAAAAATGGGAATTAAGTTGTGTCATATACTGGTACAAATTCTCATTGTTGTGTGAGTATATGTAATGTACCAATAAATATTTTAATTTAAAAAAAAGAGAGAGAAGAGACTCAGACAAAGCAGTTGCAAAATCATTCCCACGACGGGCAAGTTTGACAGTGCCAAATGCTGAACACATGGTAATTCATAGTATCAGCTGAAGACAAAGGCACTTAAATATCAGTGGGACTGGAATTGGCATCATCAGAGAATATAGTTTCTAGGAAATAATCAGGTTATTATAGATAAAACAGTGTCCCTTGTAGAATTGGCAGTAGAGGAAAAAAATTAAGACTATAATTACGGATCCTGCAGAGATGAAAAAGGAGCAAAATATGCCAAAGCTTTCCAACCCCTCATTGTCACTTGTGAAGAGGTCACACTTGACTCAACCAACAGAAGTAGGTCCTGCACATAGCAAGCCTGCCCATGAGATGCTTAGGAATAAGGGCACAAATTGAGTCAATCTACACAGGACAACTAACTTATAACAACTTTCTCCTAACAAACACCCATAAAGTAGATGAAACAGACAACATAATGTTCTTATTTGGATTAAATATAAGTAGAAAAGCATTTGGAGATTTTTAAAAAAGCTAGAACTAGACATCAAAACACTAAAAACAGAAGTGAACAATACTTAAAAAGAAATGCAGCAAGCACTGAACCAACTCAGGAAATAAAAGCAACACAATGTCTGAGGTCAGGAGTGAACTCCAACGTGTTCAAAAAGAAATATATTTAAATAAAAAGTGAATACTGAGGAAAGGAAAAGAAACACTGGAAAAAGGAAAAAATAGGCAAAATAATGAAAATGAAATAATGCAAAGCAATAAAATTGTTCTAAGAAAATGTGAAATGAAAGCTAGGCTAAGAAGATTCAGCCTACGTGTAGTTGGAATCCCTGGGAAGAAGAGAAAAACAAAACACGAAAGAATATTAAACAACCACTTAAAACACTAAGAAGACATTTCAGAAATACAAGAAAGTTGTTAAGGCAGAAAAAGGAACCCCAACGATGCTCAATGACCACGCCACACACCAGGCAACCCAACAGAAGATTTTATTAGAGGGAGTCTCAGGAGCCGGGGAAGGCAAAGGGAAGGAGAGAAAGAGAGAAGGAAAGGAGAGAGAGGTGTAGAGAGGAGAGAGAAAAGGAAGAGGAGAGAGAGAGAGAGAGAGAGAGAGAGAGAGAGAGAGAATGAAGAGAGAGAGAGAGAGCGCAGGGGGTCAGTGATTTATAGGGGCTGGATTTGCACATGAGGTTGTGCCAGGTGAAGATGGGTCGTTCTTCCAATCTGGATGGTGAGATTATAAGAAAAGAGCTACAAGAGACAGGAGCGAAGGACACCATGTGACAAGGGAGGCAGAAATTACAGGAGTGCAGCTCCAAGTTGAGAATGCCAGAGGCCATCTCATCAAAGGCCCTAGAAGCTGGGAAGTTCAGCGAAGGGCTGTCCTCTCCGGGCCAGAGGGAGGGTGGCCTTGCTAGTATCTGCATTTCATGCGCTCATCCTTCAGAACACCCTTCATTTCCTGAAATCACCTAGTGTGTGATGCTTAGACAGCCCTGGGAAACTAACCCCATAGATGCTTTTGTAATATGATAAAATATGCTTATTTCATGAACTTAATTCATTCGACCGTTCTTGGGAACAGGGCTGTGGTCATGGTGTGCAGTTTGAGAAGGGAAGTCAAATTTCGTAAATGCCTGTTTGTAAAATGAGTTGTTCAATAACAAAAGCGTTGGTGAACCGAGGCTATTTCTATATATATTTCAAATCCCCAAGCCAGAATCTTAGTGGCTTGGAAAGCACAGCAGGTATTCCCACCAAGGCAAAGGTGCCTATGCTCAGTGTGATTAAATGCTGACTTTGAGATATTAGCCAATGTAACTGGCTTAGGAGAGCAAAGCCTACCTCCCCACTTAAAATGCGAGTTTGTGTTCTCTGAAATTGAAGAATGAATTTTAGGAATAACAGAGGTTCAAGTAGGAAAATTTTATTGAGAAAGAAAGCTGCTGCCTAAGAGAGGCAGAAGGGGGAACCGGAAGGGTGGGTAACACAGAGTCGCTTTTTCCAAGGAGAATTTATAGGCCAAAATCATGAGGTGAGATGGGTTCACAATAGGGGCTTCCAATAAAATTCAAGGAGGTGGACAAATTTACAGTTAACCAATGAGTAAAGTGGGAGCTTCCAATAGGATTTAAAAGAAATGGGCAAACCAATGGAATTACAACAAGTACAGTTGTTTAAGTAATCTAGATCAAATAGGGTCCAATGAGAAAATCAATTCATATAGGACAGTCAGCCCCCCATCAGGAGACTCCTCCAGGTGGGCCAAATTCCTGGCCCTTTATCCCAGGGAATTTGCAATCACTATCTTCCTGGGGAGGGGGTGGATCTAGATCTTGCCTCCCCATTGACTTATTTTTTCAGGAGAATGAGGCCTTATCAGTCACTGACACCAGGGAGTTCTGCCTATGTCCTTGACCTTTGGTAACAGTCTCCCTCTTTGTGAGTTTTTCAAGGGCCTGCCCTGTCTACCTGCCGGCCTTATGTCTAACTAGCTTTTCTACCTATAAGTAGATAAGAACAGATATTTAAAAGTGTCAGAATTGGAAGAGAAGTAAACCATCCCTATATACACTTGCTATAAGACACATCAATCATATTATAGGCAAACGCCCTGGAAATAAAAAAACTAGTATTCTCACAAAATTTGCTATACATGGATACTTGCAGTAGCTTTATTTGTAAAAATCCCAAATTGGAAACAATCAAAACATCATTTATAGGTGAAAGTCTTGTAGGTAAGTGTAATACCACGGGGAGAGAGAAATAATTTCACACTGGGACACACAATGGATATTAAAAGGTGCAAGTTCATCCTCACACATGCACTCCACTTCCTACTGAAGTAAAATGAATGGAGCCCTGAATTTAAACTACAATGAGGGTTTATACACAGGAGTTTAGGGCAAAAAGTGGGTAAAGGGTCAAGGGAAGAACATCACAGGGCAGCAGAACAAACAGGTCTTAAAATTATCTCTATGTTTTTATCTGTTTTAGGGAAGCACAAGCATATTTACAGTAGTAGAACTTACAGTTAGGGGAAAAATCACATTCTCAAGATTCCATTTGTTCTGGAGAAGAAGAGGGCAGATTTAGGTTAAACATGGATTAACTCTAGTTATGAGGGTCTCACATTAAGTAAGCCAGTTAGACATTTTGTAGGTAGTGAGATAGGGCTGGACCTCAAAAAGCCCGCAGGAAGAATAGCCAAGGACTCAACCTGAAGAACTGCCAAGGAGTCAGCATGGAGGACAATGAAGAGATATTTAGTGAAGGGTAACATTACGAAAGCACAGAAACTACCTCTCACGTGTGGGATAAATAGCAGGATTGATGTTCTAAGTAGATTTCATCTGAGTGAAGGAGGGCCTACATCTTAACCCATCCCTCCAGGAAAGATCCCTGATTGAAAATCCTTGTAAACTTGCTTTGTGACTTGCTTTCACACTGGATTTCCCTTTAATCAATATTAATCTTATTAATTGATCATAGTTTTCTCCACCTTTTGAATCTTACTGTTTGGCCCCACTTTGAACCTGCCTTATCTTGTGGTTCTGCTCCGTAAATGTCCCTTGGAAGACAGGATCCTGGGGCCACCCACTTTCAGGCCCCCTTCTGTCTCTCTTAGGCAGAAGCTTTCTTTTTCTATAAACTTTTCCTACTCTTAACCTCTTTTGTTCCTGGAATTCATTCTTTGATTTTAGAGAACACAAACTCATGTTTCAGTTATCTAGGAGGTTTGGAGTTATAATGTTTTTCCTTTTTTTTGAATTACTTGTTCCCTTGTATTAAAAGGTTACACATTCTGTGGTACATTGTGCCATATTAAACTACTCACAATAAAAAGAAACAAACTCTTTATATACTAAAATGTGGGTAGACTTCAAGAACACTATATTAAGTGAAAAAAGACAATGTTAAAAGGCAGATATATATGACTGGAAATATTGCACAAATAGATGGAAGGTAGTCAACTTTGATCAAGAAAAAGCAAGACACAAGTAAACAATCTTATTAATGAGAATAATAATATTGGACACTGCAGATATTGAAAAATCATGAAAAATATGATGAACAACTTTACTGATTTTGAAATTTAGACAAAGTGGGTAATTTTTTGGAAAATATATAAACCAATACTGACACAAGAAGAAACAGAAACTCCGTGTTGTCTCAGTCATTGAAGCACACTTAATTCTAGTTGTCATAGTACATTTCATGTTGTACAAAGCTGCCATGAGAACTGACAATAAGTACTGAGCTACTCCATCGCACCTGGGAACCTCTGGTCACGAGGTCTCGTGGACTGAAACTCTATTTGTATCTCATTAGCTGATTTACCAACATCTTTTTCAATGAGAAACTCTTCTCAATGTTGAAAACCTACTCAGTTTGAAATAATCATTCGCTGAATAACAACAATTAGCAGGTGATTTAAAAATTCTTCTGTTGGTTTCTGATCAGGAGATGATTCCCTGCGTTCAAGGTTAACATTTTTCACACCATTTTGTCTTTTAAATGTGCAGCCTTGCTAGCTCTAGCTGAGAAGAAACTTCATGTTTTTCTGACCTCAGTAACATTACTGCGATTTTATTCTTAGCCTCACAAGAAGGCTGTCGACTATGCTTTTAAAAACATCTATTGTCATCTAATCAATCCACCATTTAACTGCTTTCTGTATTTTCCATAACTTCCTCTTGCCCTTTCTGGAGCAGCCTCTCATGTGGATCGTTGAAGTTCCTCTGCTTTTCTCTGGATGTGCTGAATTACTGACTCATTAGCATTGAGCTCACAGCATTATAGCTGAAGCCTGAGTGAAGTTTATCTAACACACTTATTTTCTCCATAGGGCTCAATGTAGCTTTCTTGGGAGCACTGGCAGCCCTTTAACACTATGCTGAGAGATTATTTGATTTATTTTTTTATTTTTCATTTTTTATTTTTTGAGACAGGGTCTCGCTTTGTAGATCAGGTGGGTCTTGAACTCAGTCTCAAACTCACATCACAACAATCCCCCTGCCTCTGCCTCCCTAGTGCTAGCATGACAAAATAAGCACAAGTCACCACACCCAACACTATGGTATGTGGTATTGATGGCCTGTGGACGAGAGTCTCCATACCTGGCATTGTTGTATGTGGTTACCAGGGTTCAAAGTTGGGCCCTTGCGCTTGCAAGGCAGGCACTGGAACCACTAAGCTAAATCCCCAGCCCGAGAGGCCATATCAAAATTACTAACAAAACGCTCCCAAATGTGAAAATATAGCAGTAAATAGGCTGTGAAAAAATATTATTTTATTGTATGAGAATTGAAGCAAGAGGTGGAGGGTCACTTTGTTTGACCTCAGTGAGGATGCACATGTGAGGTGTCAGAAAGTCGACCACTGTGTGTTTCCTTCAAGGCCACAGGTGATGGTTTGGGGCCCATAGATGCTCCGTATGTAGATCAGGCAAATTCACAAAGATAGAATCTGTAAATAATGAGGGTCAATCAATGCAGCCTATCAACCAAAAAAGCATAAAACACAAAAAAATGAAAACACAATACAAACCCAAGCGCAAGTGATTTTATGGACAAGTGGCAAAAGTTTTTCTGTAGTATTAACTGTTCTGATAGTTCACCAGAGCATTTTATGTGACTAATATTTCCTTGATACTAGACAAGGAAAGTATAAGAAAATTATATTGAAGGGAAAAGATTAAAATTTAAACAAGATATCACAAATCTAAATCCAAAAGCAAGTAGAAAAAAAAAATACCAAGTTAGTTTTTTCTAAGGAATGCATGGCTCACTTAATGATATAAAACTGTGAAATTCTCTGTAGTCATAAACAGGTCACAGATGTGTAAATATCGTATCTTTTCTCTGATATGAGAAAACGAAGATGCAAATGAGTTCTAATATATACAGTTGGTATTGTGAAATAGAAAATATTTAAAAGGAAAGAGGATATAGGGGTAAACAAGAGGGGGAAAAGAGTGTGACAGTAATAAAAAAAGGAAATAAAGCTTATGTACATAAAGGGGAGAAGGGTTGCAGGGCGGATGGGGGAAGGGGTAAAAATGAGAATCAAGTCGTGTCATATTCTGGTATAAACTCTCAATGTTGACTGTGATGATGATGTGTATACATAATGTTCCAATAAAGATTTGAATTAAAAAAATAAAGCAGAGAGAAAGCATATTATAATCTCTCATGTATTTAAAAAACTATAAAAACCATACTGAATTTATACAAATGTTCAAAATACCAATTTAAGTATGTTCAGGACTTTGTGCACTTTGGTGAAACATGAGAGGCAAAGCACAACTAGGAACAAGAAAAAGTCCTACTCACCACTTTCACTCAACATTTTACTGAAATTCCTGGCTCACACAGTAAACTGAGAAAGAAAAGAAAAGAAAAAGATATTAGTTATAGAAGAGGAAAAAATTATTAAGAAAATAATTGTAAAGGAAGAAAAGTAATGTGATCATCTACATAAACACATTAGGGTTAGCTTGATGGATGTTAGAATAAGGTCAATGCATAAAAATTAAATGCATTTATATTTACCAACCATGAAAATACAATTTAAAAAATACCACTTGCCATAGCAACAACAAAAATGTAAAGTACAAAAGAATAAATCTAAGAACAAATGCTTGTGACCTTTCTGAAGAAATTATTTCACTTTATGGAAAAACTTTGAAAGGATGATATATCACATTCATGGATAGGAAAACTCAATATCATAAATATAAATTCTTTCTACAGTATTCTATAAATCACAATCTTTATAGGGTTTGCTCTGGAATTTGCCAATGTGATTCTAAAATTTCCATGGAAGAACATTTATTCTACACCATGGACTAAGAATGAGCTCAAAAATAGTCGAAACATTTTCTATTTCACAGTATCAACTCTATATACTAGAACTCATTTACATCTTCACACAAATAACTTCTGTAATCCAAAGACAAAAGGAAAATCCTACAAAAAATAAGTAAAAGATGGGCCAGAGATTTAGCTCAGTGGTTCCGGCACCTGCCTTGCCAACACAAGGTCCTCAAATTTGATCCTTGATAATCACATACAATACCTGATGTGGTGACTCACTCCTACCAGCAACCAGTACCACATACCACAGTGCCGGGCGTGGTGGTTCACGCCTGTAATGCCAGCACTCAGGAGGCAGAGGCAGGAGGATTGCTGTGAGTTCAAGTCTCACCTGGGCTACAGAGTGAGCTCAGGCCCAGCCTGAACTACAAAGCAACAGCCTGTCTCAAAATAAATAAATAAATAAAAATAAATGATACAAATAAGTGATTTACAAAGAAGGAGAGTATATAGATAATAGATCCATGAAAAGTGTCTCAACTTTACTAATACTTCTTATTCCACTGGTTAAAGCAGGTCACAGGGACACTCCAATTTAAAGAGAAGGATTTATACAAGGATAAAATTCTGGGAAGTAAAATTCATTAGAGGCCACTACCTTAAACCTAGTATGTGGGGCCGGGACAGCCGATTGGTGCTGAGCCGGCCTTGCGAAAGCAAGGTCCTGAGTTTGATCCTTAGTACAAAAAAACCTTGGATGTGGAATCATCACAACTCTTATGTACCAGTCCTGTGTGTATAAATTGGCTCAGTTACTGACAAAAGACTTTACACTGAAGGTGTGTGCACCCTAGGACTCATCAAAGCACTCAAGAAACTCTTACAAACATGACAGAAATCTTCACAGCAGCATCATTGATAGTAACAAACATGTGGGAACATCCTGTGTGTCTGTCAACAGGAAAACAGACCCTTTATATACAAGGAAATGATAAAACTGAGTGAGCTGGCTACGCACAGCAGCATAGATGAATCTGCAGACGTAAGGTTGAGCAAAGAAATCAGTCTGGGAACAAAGATGTCCAGTATGATACCGAGAATACAAACTTTAGAACCATGCAAAACAACACCTTTTTGTTTGAGGCAGGGTCTCACTTTGTAGTTCAGGCTGGCCCCGAGCTCAGTCTTGGGCTCACAGCAATCCTCCTGCCTCTGCCTCCCAAGTGCTGGGATTACAGACTTGAGCCACCACGCCCGGCACTGTGGTATGTGGTTCTGATTGCTGGTGGGCATGAGTCTCCACACCCAGCACTGTTGTATGTGGTTACTGAGGATCAAACCTGGGTCCTTGCACTTGCAAGGCAGGTGCCGGAACCACTGAGCTAAATGCCCAGCCTCCAAACAATACCTTTTTTGAAGGTATACAAATGGACACTGTCAAATTGAATCACAGAAACGATATACACAATGTCTAAATTAAGGTTACAGACTGGACGAAGTGATTATGGAAATGATTAAAAAAAAAATCCCCAGTCAGGAGTAGTAACTGGGCTTATTAAGTGGGTTTTTGTTTGTTTGTTTGTTTGTTTGTTTGTTTAACTCTGTGGTTCAAGATTTAGACAAAGCTTAGGGCCTGTTGCTTTTTCTATCATCCTTTCCAGAGTGGAGAATGGGAGGCCTCTCCCAGCCGTCTGGCCTCTTCCACTTACCCTTCTCCACTTGACCACAGTTGTGGTTTCCGGGGTGTCAAGGGGAGCGGAACATGGAGAATGTGATGCTGCTACTACCGAGTGACTCTCTGGGATCGCTAACCCTACCTACTGGCTGCTCAGGGCGCTCAGCCTTGAGCTCTCCAGCCAGGCAGACATTTATTTATCTTGGTCCCGCCCCTCCCATTTAGCCCTGGCATCTGAGGAAGTGGGGGTGGTCACCTATTCCTCTTCTTCTTCCTTGCCCGGCATCTAGACCTCAGGTCTTCCCTCCCGAAGTGTGATCTGCCTGCCGGCAGTCCACACGTCTCCTGAGAGTTCTTGAGAATTGCCAGAGTTCAAGCCCTATCCTATGTTTTCCAAGGGGGGAAATCCTCCATTTAACAAGATCCTCATGTTATTTTTCACTACATTAAAGTTGAGAAGTGTGGCTGTGGACCTCAAAGCCAAGAATTTGTCTCCTTCAGTCACTGAGCCTCCTCAAGCTAAGTCTTGTAAATCGAGGAGCAGGAGCCTCTGAGAAGAGGCTGGGGGTTGCACACCTTGGAGGGGTGCATAGCATTCATTGCATATTCAACACATTTTCTCAGCACATTTTATTTTTTCTTTTCATCCATTTTTTTGAGGACTTTGCCAGGACTCTGAGCTGATTCCTGTTTGGCTGTTACTCAGCAGTTCTCTCTGCCCTTTGGGGAAGGGTGGGGGAGGGCGATGGGGTGTGAGCGGAGGGTAGCTGGTAATTTCAGCTCATATATTGATAGAAGGTGTGTTATGCCTGTCTACTCTGAGGACTGATTGATTAATTGAGACAGGGTCTCACTTTGTGGTTCAGGCTGGCCCTGAGCTCAGTCTCCAACTCACATCTCAGCAATCCTCCTGCCTCTGCCTGAGATTATAGGCATGAGCCACCATGCTCGATTAGTCTGTTTTTATGTAGAGACTTCCACTTCTGTCTTTCCACCATCAATCACCCCTTCTGTCCCACAAGCCCTACACAATCCGCTCCTGAATTTCTGAATCCCTAACTCACTGAGCCCAGTCCCCCAGCCTGGCCCTAAGACTTGGTGTCTGTGCCCTGCACAGACTATTTCTTCCCTGTGAAAAACAGACATGGGGGGTGTTATGTTCAGTTCTTGAGCATCTGAAGATTTGACAGCCAGGCTTTCATTTTCTGTGGGCTCCTTGGCTTTCCAGTAGAGTGTGGTAAACAGGCTCTACTGTAGTTGAGGTTTGTGCTCTCCTATCTTCCATGGTGGGTATGTCGTGCCTCTCACATGCCTGCACTTAGCTTCTGCTCCCAGCTCCTTCCCTGCTTCTGCAGCCCTTGGGAACATTTGAGTTGTTACCCTGGCTTTTTAGAGAATGTCATCTCCTCTCAGGTGTGTACATTTTTTTTTTTTAGGCAGAGTCTCGTTTTGTAGTTCAGGCCGGTCCTGAACTCAGCCTTGAACTCAGCAGTCCTCCTATCTCTGCCTCCCAAGTGCTGGGATTGCAGGTGTGAGCCACCGTGCCTGACACTGTGGTATATGGTTTCCGGGAATCAAACCCAGGCCCTTGCACTTGCAAGGAAGGCATGAGAACCACTGAGCTAAATCCCCGGCTCAAGTGTGTGTCATTCTCAACTTGCTATTTTTTAACTTTTAGGCCTCAACTTCTTTATCTTCAAAGTAGAGATTATAGTTAACCAAAGCTAAGTTCCAAGAGTCTTTCTTTCCTCAGGTCTCTGCTCCATGCTTAGGAAGCTTTCCCTGGCAAAGATGGAAAATGAGATATTTAGTTACATCATGGTTTTGTGTTTCTATTAAATTTATCGGGGTATACATTGGTGAGTGATGTGAGTTTTCTTTTTTAAATGTTTCAGGACAACTTACTAACAACCTATTATTTTCTCTATTGATTTGGGATAGCTTGGAATGCAAACCAAGAACCTTTGTAGGCTTATATCTGTTTCTGGGGTTGCTTGTTCCCTTCTGCCAAACATTCCCTAGACAGGAGCTTGGCTTCTGCTGATTGTCTTCCAGGGAACCCTCAGGATTCCTGTATTTCTGCCCAAGAGAGGCTTGGACTTAGAAGAAGGGAGCCAAGCCAAGTGCTTTAAACTGATAAGGAACAATGACAAACGAAGAGAGAGATCCCAGGTGGTGGTACGTGTGCATGTGCATGTGCGTGCGACTGTGTGTGTGTGTGTGTGTGTGCGTGTGCGTGTGACTGTGTGTGTGTGTGTGTGTGTGTGTATGTGTGTGTGTGTTTTGTCGAAGGACACAATCCATAGCAGTACACATCTACTTTGGTCTCATTTCCTCCTTAACTTGGAGTACAGGCTGCAGGGTTGATGTTTACCTTCACCCCTCACTTCTTACCCATGAGGACATGGCCCATGAGGACAGGCTTTCATATCCATCAGTCAACACACCTCTTTTCAGTCCTCAGTTCTTATTAGTTCTTGAGCTATTTTGTGTCTGCTATTCTTTCACTCTCCTAATTTTCTACTTTCTCTTCTTCTTGTGGTTCTTTCCCACCAAAACATGGTGGGGACTTTACGTGGAGCATGCTGACCTGTTACCTTGTAGCTGTGGGTGTCTGTGAGGCATGTTCTCCCCATCAGTCTCCCGGTGGGAAATAACCAGTCTTGCCTATGAATGAGGGTAGTATACAGTGCTATTTTAGATTGAGGGTAGGAAATATCATCCAGAATGATGACAGGTTATCATAAAGTCCACAGCTTTCCAAGAGAAAGGAAAGATCACAGTACAAATGAGGATTGACACTGCTGCCACACAATCTTCAGGTCCTGAAGACAAGGAGGTGCTACGCTGCTCTGCAACACACCCAGCACAGGCCCCCAAGGCCACTTCAAGTCTTTTTCATAGTGGATTCAGCATGTGTTCAGGGGTGTGGGAGATCAGTTGAGCTGAGTGAAGAATATTGTGTTTCACTGTGTCATTTTCATACATGCACAGAACATACTTTAATCATGTATGTATTTGGTGGTAAAATCAAACTGAAAGAACTGTGTCTAATTCTGCAAGGGAACTGGGAAATTGGGAAGAAACATTCCCCAGATGTGAAGCAACTCAACAGAGAAAGCCAGGGGAAGGAAAGGAATGAGTGGTCAGTGGAGCAGCAGGCCCATCAGAATGGAGGTACAGAGGGAAGATAAGTTAGAGATCTTGGAAGGTGAGGATGATGATCCTGGGAGTGAGAGGTCTTCTCTGGTAGAATTCAGGGAGCTGTGTTAAAACCACAGAGGAAAAAGAAGCCAGATGTGTGGCTTAGTGAGCTAAATGCGTCCTCTCTGGCTCTGATCTCTGTGGGTGAGTCACTCCCTGAGGAACTTAGGTACAGATCTAAGGGGCTCCTGACAAAATCTAGAATTCCACTGAAAATGGGATTTCAATGCTGCACCAACATTATGTGTCCTGAAGCAGAAAGATAAGCATCTTACCAGAAATGCATTGCATACTTACATGCTGTTGAAGGAGATCAGCACATGTTTTCCTAAAGTAAGTTGTCTTCATCCCCTAGAAAGAGATACAAACCATCATTTTTTAAAATAATAGTTGTGTCAGCATACAAACACATACAACTAAATGGCATTCTTTAAAGAAAACAATTTGATACATTTGGATATATGTATATTGTCATGAATTCATCTTTGTAATGAAGACATGAATCCATCATTCCTGAAAGTTTCCTCATAACCCTTGGTAATTGTGTTCATTACCCATGCCCCTTTGTGCACAACCCATTGCAACCCGGAGACTTTCTCCAAGCACTCTGTTGGGGCAGCCATGGGTGATCTCCTTTGTTCTCTGTCTCCGAGGAGCAGCGCTTCAGAGTTGTCCAATGACTTCAATGCCTTTGATTCATATATTTTGTCACAGCTTTCAGTTGGATCAACTCTTGGGGTGGATCTGGTCTCTGTGAGTCATCTTGAATAGAGTAGGAATTCCAACCTGCTCACATTTAATGCTTCTTTGTAATGTGTTTACCAAATAGGACTTTCTTTCCTTCATTTAGGAAAGTATAAATAGGGCTGTGGTTCACTGTCTCGAGTACCGATTACGTGAATGATTACTTTCATTCATCCAGTCATTTGACAGGTATTTTTGAAAGTGTTGCTGTATTTCTGGTATTGGAGATACAGTACTCAGCAAGACAGACACTGTCCTCCAGGGTGACCATTGTAAGGTGGAATATAAAGACAGCTAATCAGCAATCTCAGTTCAGAGGATAAGGGTTGCATTGGAGAGAGCCACACACTGGACGGGGGCACACATCACAGACGGTGTCAGTACTTTCGGGCCCTCTATCTCAGGCCTTCAGCTCACCTGATTATTTCAGCTGCACCGTGGGTCAGAAGTTCAGTGTGAGCTCAGGCTGACTGCCGTGTGTCCAGTGCACCTTGCACTGCTGGAGTTCCTTGTCTCTGGCCTTCCTTGGGAGCTTCAGAATCCAATGCACTTGAAAGTAAGCAGCTCCAACGTAGTCTGGGAGTGGCACTTGTGTGGGAGGGGCAATGGTCAGGTGAGCCTTTGTTGAGCAAAGATAGAGCTATGAGGAAGGATCACCCTTCCTGGAGGATGCACAACATTTCTGTGAGAGGGATCTATCGTATGCTTCTCAGAAGTTTCCATGGGTCAGAACTCTTTATCCACCACAAGAGTTATATCAGTGTTTCTTCTCTCCCCAGATCTTTCCACCTTTTCCCTAGGATTACGTCTTAAATAAATCACCTCTATCCAACTTCTTGTCTCAGGTTCTGCTTTCAAGGGGATTCAAGACTTATACTTGTTTATATTTAGTACAGTTTCTGAGAGGTTTTTAAAGAAACCACTTTGCACATGAGAAAACTGTGTCTTGGAGCTTTTCCTGAGAAATCACAAGCATAGGAAGAAGCAGAACTAGGATCCAAACACTGGTTATTGGACCCTCAACTCCTTAGTTCATCTTATACCCTTGGGATGTCTTGCAAAACCATGCTGTTGAGAGTATTGGTGCAGGAGAACTGTGGTGAGCTTTCCTGTTAGGAAGGGCCTGATAACAGTAAACCAAGTAGGGAAATGAAATAACCAGGCCTGTGCCCTGGGCTGTGTCCAGGGATCCTGTGATGGTGTGGGGGTGGGGTTGTTGTCCTGGCTTCAACGCAGGCACTACACGTGCACAATGTGCTGGGTTCTCAAGTGCCAACACACAGCCCTGTTCTCAAGAAGGAGCAGCAGGCTGATTAGCTAAGTATAAGGAAAGAGGGGCACCCCAGGGTGGGGCAGATAGTGTGCTCTGTAGGGCAGGGCATCTAGGCACAGGGGAATGTGGCACAGAAGCTTGAAATAGCTGATATTCAGGAAACTGTGGGGGGTTAGCTGAAGCAAGGTATGTCGGGAAAGAGTGGGTGGAAGGGGTGGGAAGGTGGACTCAGAGCTTGGCAGATAGGCAGGCAGAGGGTCCCAGAGGCTTTGCATGCCGTGCTGAGGAATCTGGGCCTGGCAGTAGGAGCCGCAGAAGGCCTTTAAGTAGGTCAGTGGTTTTTAATTTTTGTGGGAAACAGAATCACTTGGAAAGCTTCTTAAAAGCACAGGCTACCGGACCCTCCCCCCATTTCAGAACTAGTAGGTGAAGAATGCATCCTGAGATTTTGCATTTCTAGCCAGTTGCCTGGCAATGCTGATGCAATGGTCCAGGAACCACACTCAGAGCAACTTTGGCAGGCAAGAAAGTGCTCAGGTTTGTGAGGGGTGTGCTAAAGAGGGACAGGTGGGACACAGAGGGCATTAGCAGGCTGCTGGATGCTGTGCTCCTTCGTAGAGCAGAGAGGACTGATTGAGGTGTGCAGGGTGGAGAGGGCCACGTGAAGGAGACGCGTCAAAGGCACCATCAGTAAGACTACGGTAGTCATGCAAAGGTAAGATAAAAGTCCGAGTGGATCTTATCACGGTCTCAGAATCTTAAGACAAGTTGTCTTTAAGTCCAGCCAGCGGACACGTGGACTCTCCTCTCCCTTGGGCTTGTTTCCTCTGTCCCCTTCCAGCCAGAAGAGGAAGGAGGATCATGCAGAGAAAGGTGAAAGTTTTCAGGAAGATAAAGTAAGGTGTTAAAAACAATAGAAAATCAATCCCCCACTGGGACCTGGAAACTAGGAGAGCTGGGCAGATGAAAGGGTAGAGCTAGGAGGACAGACAAACAGATCAGAGCTTCCAGGGAAGTGCCACTCTGGTGGGGAGACGGGCACCCTAGACACTAAGGGGTTGGTTGAAATTCTCTGTGGTGCAGTTTTCTAGTAGCCAGTCAAGCCCTTGGTGCCAGATCCTGCAGGACTCAAGCTTGGTACTGGAGGGTCAGGGAAGTTGTAAGCAAGGAATCCCTTGAACTGGTAGCACTCTGCCATTTCACCTACTTTGCCTGGCTAAGTTCCCTGGGTCTTACAACCTTGCAGTGGTCTGGGGAATGGGTCATCATTAGCACTCCCTGACCAGCTTTCCTGGTGTGAGCTAAATGAGGCTTCTACAGGGAGGGCCATCTTAGTCCAAGATCAGGTTGTGTGTTGAGCAGAGGAGTCTGGTATGAGGCAGGTAAACAGGCTTTGTCTGCAGCCTGTATCTGCAGGATTTGCTAAGATCTCCTCCCTGCTAATGTGCCAGCCTTTGTAGGTAACTCCTAACAAGCAGACCTAGAGAGCCCACTTTCCTGCTCTTATCCCGGGGACTTTCAGAGAAGGGTTGCCCAGCAGGCTGGGTAGAGGAAACTGATCCCAGAGCATCAGACTTCCCCATATTCTCTCTGCAGCTTATGACATAGGGTGGCATTGAAACGCATGTGTTGGCAGCGCTGCTCTGAGCCTGAGTGGCTGGAGTTGCCCTGTGTCAGTCTCTGTACACTTGCAGAGATGTTCTCTTTCCCAGCACCCAACAGTACACTAGCAGCACTGCAGCCTCCACGTGGGGCAATGGCTTATCTGAAGAAGGACCTGGGAAAGAAAGAAGGTTCCTATTTCCTATGAGCTGTGTCCATCCTCTGGCCCTACTTGCCACGTGTCCTCAGTACTGTGTCTCTGTGGGCTCAGGTACTGGGCTATATGTCTAAGGCCACAGAGAAAACATTATATGCTTTTTAAAAAGTTAAGATGAAAGCCATGCAACATGAAATAACTACAAGTGAACAACTCAGGGGGATTGATTACACTAAGTGGAATCAATCACCGTCACTCCTGCTTAATTCCAAAGTAAAACCCTGTACTCATTAAACAGTTACTCCTCCTTTCCCCTTCTCCCCAACACAGGCCAGCCAGTGCAGTTTCTGTCTGTACAGATTTGCATAGCCTGCACACTTCATATAAATGGAATCATATGCAACGTGAGTTTCTTGGCCTGATTACTTTCAATTAGCATTATTATTTCAACATTCATCTGTGTTGTAGCACATATCAGTACTCCACCTCTTTTTATAGTTGAGTGTTCCACTGTATCACATTTCCTTTACTCCTTCACCCATTGATGGGTGATTGGGTTATTTCCACCTTTTGACTTCTGGGCATGGTGCTACTATGAGCATATATGTGCAAAGATTTGTTTGAGCACCTACTTCCAGTTATTTGGGATATACACATTTAATTTGGAATTGTGAGTCACATTTTAAGATATTCATTTTTGGTGGAACCTACACGCTTTTAGTTCAAGGGTTTCCTACTTCTGTCTGACCATGTAGGAGTTCCCAGGAGCCATGATTGGGTAGGTGTGCATAAGAGATGGCCCTCAGGTTCTAGTTTGGGCAACAGAGCAGTGTGTGAATGGTGGCAGTGTCACTCTGAGAGACCTTGTGGTCAGTAGAGGTATGATACATGGGTGTCCCTGGGAGAGGGTTGGTCATGCTTACCTGCAACCCAAGGAAAGGCTTGGATTCGAAACCAAGGAAGATTTCATCAGGTAACACAACTTACTGAACATTTTTCATTTCTGGGCACTATTCCCTGAGATTTCAGTATTAACTGTCCTAATTGCACAGAGGCTCTATGAAAATCCTTCTTCTCCAGAAGAGGAAAAGAATGCTAGGCTCCCTGGCACGTCCATATTCCTCAAACATGGTGCTCATTGCTTCTATCCGTCTATGTTCCTGACAGCCCCCTGAGACGATGAGCTCCTGAGGGCCAGGACAGGTCTTTTCCTTTCTGCCTCAAGCCTGACTTCAGGGTGCTCTGCTTGTCCTTTGAGTCCCCAGGATGAGTGGCCTTTCTTTTTTAAGCTTTTGGTGGTACTGGGGATCACATTCGGGTCAGTTTGCTTGCAAGGTAGGCACGGTATCACTTGAGCTAAACCCCTAGCCCTAGTAGTGGCCTTCTAAAGGAGTGCTTCACAGTGAGCAGAGAGGGGGGCCAAAAGACACATCTTGGGGGAGCTTAGGAAGGAGGACTGAAGGAGGGATAAGAGCAATTATTGAAAGAGATCAAGGAAAATGCTCAGGTACATAGGAAGCAATCTGAGGGGAGGTGTTTTCATGGGAGTCACGCCCCCTAGGAGCAGCTGGAATGGCACACTGGGAGGAAGTTCCTAGCGTGGTGGGGGCTGCATCAGGTATGACCATCACCACAACCGTCCGTGTGTGTGAGGGAAGCGGTCAGAGCACGAGAGTGGTGTACACGACACCGGACTGGCCTCTCCGTCCAGGAGGGGAGCGGAACAAGGGGATGACTGGGCCAGACATCCTAGCCTAAGTCCTGCTGTGCCGCCTCCACTTCCTCCACCCACCTTCTGAGGTGTGGATGGCAGCCAACTCCTTTCGCGGGTAAATTACCAAAGGGCTATAGCAGGTTATTATATATGTAGACAGTGCATTCATTTAGCCCCTTCTGAAAGAATTAATTACAATCATCAAAAGAAGATGGGAAGAATTTCGGGGTGCTACCCCACGGAGTGGGTGAAGCCAGCACAAGCAGAGGTGCTGCTTCGTGAGGCCCAGAGCCATAGAATGCAATCACCCGATCCAGGGAGAAAATTGCAGGCTGTGTTAGTAATGCCACCGAAGTTCAGGGCTGACAAAGGAAGGCTCCTCGGGAACTGCCTGTGGCCGCACCAGGGAATCGGTCCTTTGAAGCAGCTGCATCCCTAGTCTCGGCCTTCGGCCTCAGCTTGCTGCTGACCTGCTCTGCCCCACTCCCCAGCTGCTCCTCCAGACTCCACTGCTGCCCAGGCACGATGTGGGTCCAGTGGCCAGCAGGCTGGCAGAAACCCAGCTGCCAGGACAGAAGGGCCTCTAGGAGTCCAGGCACGTAGTGGGCGCAAAGGTCACAGGGACACAGGCTTGTGCGCTCCTCTCCTTATGTCTCTGTCCTTGGCTGTGGGTGTCTGTGAGCACAGCTAGCCACGCCCAGGGTCCTAGAAGTGGCTCTTCTCTGTTTATGTCTGTCTTTCTTCTCTGTTTGGCCGTCTTTCTAAGCTGACTCTATACACAGACCATCTCTGCCTGCTCTCTTTGCAGAGAGAGTCACCGCTCTATTTAGAGTCTCTCTGCTATATTTACCCCGGCACCCCCTCCCTCTCATTGTCTCCCTGTAGTCAGTGCTTGCCTGGGCTTTGCAGGCAAGCGACAGACAGGTAGAAAATGTCCCGTGTCTGTTCCTCTGACAGGCACACACTGCAGGCCTTGTGACTAAGGACTCTCAAGTTTTGGACCTGTGCTGTGAAGAATTGATCTAGACAGCAGCAGAGGTCAGGGCCATGACCATCACCAGGCAGCCCAAGCCAGCATTACTAACTTCTGGAAACTTCTTCTCCAGAACCATATCCTTATAGCCAGGCACACAATTCTGACCAGGACTTTGTGGGAGTCAGATTCCCAGAGTAACATGTATAGTGGTTTAAATATGAAGTGCCCCTCAAAGACTCATGACCTAGGGCTTGATTGCCAGCATGGCAGGGCTCAGAGGTGGGACCTAGTGGGGAGACTGGACTGAGATAGTGCTGACCTCGTCCGTGGGTTCACACACCAATCCGTCCACAGTGCAGTAGGAGGTGCGGCCCTGGCGACATGAGTATTCTGGCCCTTCCTCTTCGGCTCTTTCCCTGTTACTCTGCTCCTGGCTGCAGTGACTCACTTGAGGACCCAGAGCTGGGGAGAGCAGAGTGTGTCTGGCTCAGCTCCTTCATTTTGAGCTATTTTCCATAGTGTCTCATGCCTTGGGGCGGGGGGTGGGCACAAACAAATAGAAGCCACATACTGGCGTGTATGTGCACCTTGTATGGATCCGTGGTGTAGGTGTGTGTTGTTTTTGTTTGAAAGTCTGGTTCCTCCTTTTAGGGAGTCCCTTAGGGTGACATAAATTACCCCTGTCAGTCTTCACTGGAAATGTGAAAAAATAAACAAAGTGAAGCACCTGCCCAGTTGCACCACACA
Organism: Petromus typicus; assembly: GCA_004026965.1. Classification (NCBI taxonomy): domain Eukaryota; kingdom Metazoa; phylum Chordata; class Mammalia; order Rodentia; family Petromuridae; genus Petromus; species Petromus typicus. Next base: position 19,141 of record PVIR01006894.1, read on the forward strand.
CACGCACACACACACACACACACACACACACACACACACACACACACACACATGCACACACACACCATAAGGGAGCAGACCATGCAGGCAAGCTTGGGTCTTACCCTCAGTGACTCCCTTCTTTGTGCCCCAAGGCTTCTGCCTGGACCCGAGGGCTGGGCAGCAGCTTGTGCTGAGAGACCCGGTGTGCTCACTTTAGCCCACCAGGAATCTGCTCAGCAGACCACTCAGTTTTCTCCTGGGCTTTGGAGGATGACACAGCTCATCTCGTCAGCAGAATGGCCCCAGCACGAAGAGGTCTCCTCCTGCTGCACAGTGTCTTCTCTCTCAGGTAGGGGGTCATTCTCTGACGTGCGTCGAGCCAGGCTGCCCAGCGATTTCCAGCCTGCACTCCAGACAAGCTCAGCCTCTCCTAGCTGGGCTTGGGGAAGGTGGGTGGGTGTGGAGGACTCAGATCCTAATCTGTTTACACTCCTCAGGGAGAGAAGCTCTGTTTTGACATGAAACACAGCTCTGTTAGCTTCTACACCAGGATATCAGCTGCTAAATAACTGTATCTTTCTTGTAAGAGCTCAGACCGGCCTATTACTTTTACAAAGTAGTGTGTTTCCATGCATATCATATATTTGACCATACCCACCCACCTTGTATTCTACAAAGGGCCCCACATCCCTTCTCTCTACTGCACTCTCAGCTCCCACTCTGATTCTTAGACAGGGACAGGCAAGTGTTTGGCCCCTCAAACACCTCTCTCGGTCCCATGAGTGTAAGACAGGCAGGATGTGGAAGTCTGGGATAGTGCTGTGTGGGTGACTTTTTGGGTCTCAGCTGCACTCCGAACCCCCTTCCTGTGGGGCTTGGTCAAACCACTTGAGGCCTCCAGGGAAACTGCAAGTGAAGTCAGCTTGTTGTTGGCCTTAGAGGAAAGATACTGGGCCATGTTGCCTTTGAGAGCTGATTTATGGAGGATTTAATGGGTACAAAAGATAAGGGGGCCTATTCTCCATCTGTTCGGTGGATCCTTCCAACCCTGATCTCCAGCCCTGGGGAGAGCCCAGGAGCGCCTGCGGTTCCCTCCCTCTCTCAGGTCTGACCTCTAGTGGAGAGTTTGTGAAAGGTACCCCAACCCTCGGGTAGTCAGCCTCTCAGTTCCCGGAGGGTATCTGTAGGTGACTCGGTTGACGACCAGGTGATGCTCACAATATTCTATACTCAGAGAGGTCTGGCTCCAGGAGAATCACAGTAGCTCCACGACTGATTTAAGCTCTGAGAGGCAGAGATCACGCTGCCCTCTCTGCTCAGCTGGGCCAGTGGCTTGGAGCTGGAGTCTTTCCACACTACAGAGGCTTTTCTCAGCCCTGCTCCAGGTTTCCCTTCTTTGACTGTGACCCAATTTCAGGTTCTTTCCGCATCTTTTCTTCAGCCTGGCTCCTTTGTGGAGAGAAGATCTTGAGAGGAATCACAGCTCTGCTAGCTTCTCCACCAGGATATCAGCTGCTAAATAATTGTAAGTTGGACACTAACCTAGTCCTCTGAGTTTTGATGTCAGAAAGAGCTGTGAGAATCAGACTTGTGCTTTGCATTTTCAGAAAGCAGTATTTAGATAATCAGCTATTTCTGGAGTAGCACAAAGTGGTTTTCATATGTTGACTCTGTGGGATAGTGCTTGGGGGAGTTTGTCCCTTGCTCAAAGAAAGAACCCCTACATGGTCCATGGGATCACCTGAGGCCCATCCACATGCAAGGGGAGCAGTAGGTTCTGCTGGCAAGCCTGAGGCATTGTGGCTGGAGACGGGGTAGACAGAGGAGCTCTGACAGTCCTCCCATGCCCTTTGTGCTGGGAACTTGCCCAGCTTGAGTAGGAGTCTCTCCACTCATCATCCCTGTGAAATCTTCTAGTCTTTTTGGTCTGCATAGCATCTCATAACTTTCTGACTCCTTCATTTCAGCTTCCCTGGGCTCAGTTTAAAATCAGAGAAGATGAGAACATTGCTGAGAGCATTGCTTTGGACTACTGGGAAATTCTCATGAAGAACTAAACCACTGCCAGTGTCATGAGGATTCCTTCAGTGATTAAGAAGAATATCCTCATTGACCTCAGGAGTCAAATTTTACTGTTTGCAGGGATAAAGGACTGTAGTCCATGGAATACATTTCAGGAACCAGTATGGTATGAAGTCTGGAAATATGCTGTGTTCTGATTTGCTGAAGTTCTAGATGAGCCAAGGATGGGGTCATGTGTCCCTTTGAAAGTCAATCCCATCTTGTGTTTTTCCAGCTCCAGAAAGGAGAGCAGCACTGGTAGGAGAGACCTCTGTATGGGCTCAGACTGCTCAGAGGCAGGAATTAAGACTCAGTGAGGTCCTCTGTCTGTTCACTTCCAGGTGCTGGTCTCTGAGCATAGGCCAGTCTGATCCCTGTGGACATCAAGCCAGTAGCTGTTTTCCTCTCACAACTGGATACCATTTATCCATAGCTGACCACAATTTGGGCCTAGGAAGATCTACGGAATGCATCAGACAGATATCACCCTTGAGGTGCAAGTGGCCACTCAAAGAGCAAGTGGGTTTGTAGGTGAGTGTGATACTGCTCAGGACAGAATCAGATTTTGGTATGAATGAATACAAATAATATGTGGGTAATTGGTAGTCTTTTACATCGTACTAGAAGTTTATCTATTCCGATTCCCTACTTCACAGAGGAGAAAAAGGTCTAGTCAAACAACATTAAACCTTGGGATATAATGCAGAAATCTAGACTCTCAGGACAGGGTGCTTGTTTTATTTTTAAAATAGCAATACTTCAGTGTAACGATGTTTGCAGAATTTAAACACTTTGTTGATAGGCAGAGTATTGAGGGAAGGAAAGAAAAAGGGGAGTCAAGAATTATTCTGAAAATTTCAGCCCTAAAGAGAAGAAGAGTACACAAAACTTGGGAAGAAATGAGTGGTGACCACATTTAAAGTGTGTGTGTGTGTGTACCTGGGCAGTAGGTTTCAGTCATGCTGTGTATATTGCACATTGTGTAGACACATTAGGGCTGAGGGGCCAAGGACTCAGAGGTGGTGCAGAGTGTAGAGAGAAACATTGCAGCAGGGAACAAAGAAAGGCATTGAGATAGCATAGAATTTCCAAAACTAAATTGGGAGACCGCCATCACTACCTGTGTGTGAAAAGGAGAAGCCCTGGGAGAGCCTATCACCTCTTGAGGAAAGGTACCTGGTAAAGAAATCACAGTGTGTGATGTGATGAGGGAGTGGCTGCTGAGGATATGAAGAAGGTTTAATGGCACCAAAGGATGGAAGAGGGAGGGTTGGGCGGTGATGTGAGCGGTGGAAGAAACAAGGGAAGAGCTGATTTTTCAGGATGTGGAAAAGTGGCCAGAAGGGCAGGCCTTCGAGGAGCTCCTAGGGAGAGTGAGTTGCGAGCAGAGGGGAGCAGGGGCAGGAGCCAGAGAAGATTGGAGAGGCTATGAGCAGACCTCGAACTGGGCAAGAGATGAGTCATTTGGGGGCTTCAACTCTGGCCCAGGAGAGCAGGGAATGAGAGAGCTGCAGCCATGTGTGAGTGTGTGAGTATGTGAGTGTGAGTGCCCTTCTCTGACTTTCCATGTCACTGTGAGTAATCTGAGCTTAAGCTAAAATTTGGTTGGCTGGGGAAATTATTCAAATTAATGCTGTGTGTAGAGATGGCATAACTACAAGGAAAGATAACCAAAGTCCCAATTTATTTGTGACAAATTTGCTCTTTGTCACAGTAGCTATGACAATTACAGAAAGCTAGTGGGGCAGTATTATTAAAAGATGTGACCTTGGGCCAAGGATTTAACTCAGTGGTTCCAGAGCCTGCCTTGCAAGTACAAGGGCTCGAGTTTGAACCCCAGTAACCACTTACAACAATGCGAAGTATGGTGACTCACATCCACCAGCAATCAGCACCACATACCACAGTGCTAGGTGTGGTGGCTTATGCCTGTAATCCCAGCACTCAGGAGGCAGAGGTAGGAGGATTGCTGAGTTCGAGGCTTTCCTGGGTTACACAGTGAGCTCAGGGCCAGCCTGAACTACAAAGCAAGACCTTATCTCAAAAACTTAAAAAAAAAAAAAAAAGAAAAGAAAAGATATGACCTTAGTATTAACTGAAGCCCCCTTATCCTTCTGAGATTTGCATGGTTGGCAAGTGTCCCAGGCTCCATCTGATGATGTATGAACACATGCTATTCATGGCTTTCTCTGCCCCATGGTGTGTATGTTAACTCTGTAGCCACATAGAGAAAGGCCCTCTCTTGGGTTCTAGAGTCTCAGTATCCTACCTGCCGCCCCTAACAGAGCAAGTTCCTCCTGAAAGGTCACTGAGGAGAGGAGTGGAATTCACATCAAGATAAGATAGTGACCACTGGGGCCCTGTAGCAGCCTCTGCTCTTACAACATTCACTCACTGTCCCCCAAGAACACATTTCACCAGCTTTGACACTTCCCAGCCTGTATCTCCCCTGCACATCTTTTCCCTCTTCTTTTCTGCTCTTCCCTTTCTTAGCTTTCTCAGATTTATTCTTCTTATCCCTTAAAACTGTGGCTCATGCAGATATAGACCAAGAAATTCTTCCATAAAAGGATATCACATTGTATCAGAAGAATTTCATTGAATAAAATCTTCACCACCAACCTATTATTCATGTTTCAAGCTAGCTTTATTTTAAGAAGTACTTGAGTTTGTGCTGAACTCTAATTATGTCTGTCACATTCTCTACTACTCTTGGGGCCTGAGTAATGTACTGGGTAACATGGCCACATGATTGTGGTTCCCCTGAATGGAGGTGACAGCCATGCTTTTTTGTAGAGGGAAGGAAGGCACTGGACCAGGGGCCATGGCCTGGGACTTTAGCCAGCTGTGTCTGGGGAAGAGTCTTTCTCTCTCTGGACCCTAATTTCCTGCTCTGTAAGGTGAGTCTGGACCAGGTTTGGGACTCATCAGATGCTGGTGTGGGTAGCAGCTCTACACAGGAGACTAGCTGTCTTTTTCTATCATTTACTCTGCTAGGTCCATCTCAGCCTGGACATGTCTTGTTTATTCCATTGCTACCATATGCTGGTCCTCTAGATGGGTCCTTCGGGGACCTTCTATCTTATAGGATCTCTTGGCCTTCCAGATAGGTGTGGGCCTTTCCTCTTTTTTGCCTTTGGTCACTTAAACTGGAATCTCCAGTCATTGGCAATTCATTCCCCTAAGATATTATTTATGCCCCAGAATGTGTGCTGTCTTGGCATCTCTCTTCCCCATGAGAAATCTAAATAGGGCGAAGTGGAAAAGCTAAGACAACTTAATCATTTACCTTTTCATAATCTTTACTGAATGCCTCCTAGTCTAGGGCTGTTAAACCTGAGGCCAGGAACATTTTCAAACACCCTCATCTTGGCCCTGTTGTGAGGTACCCTTGCCAAACCCACATCCCAGGAAATGGTTGAAGTGTTCACATCCTACGGGAGGTGCCCTTGGCAATTTGGGCTGAGATCTCTGCGTGCTCAGAATTAATCTCTGATGTAGGCTAAATAACAGCTCCTCAAAGTTATCTATGTTCTAATGCCTGGAACCCATAAGTGGATTGCTTTTTCAATGAAAGAGACTTTATAGATGTGAATAATGATGTGCAGAAGGAGAAAATTGGTTTTATTTATTTAGTTTGCAGTACTGGAGATCAAACTTGGTCTGTTGTGCTTCCAAGGTAGGTGCAGTCCCACTTGAGCTAAATTCCTGGCCCCCAAAATGGATAATTAATGGTGAATCCATTGTAACCATAAAGGTATTAATAAAAAGGATTCAGAAGGTCGAGCAGAGAAGATGCTAACATATTGATTCTGAAAAATGGAAGAAAGGATCAAAGTCAAGAAGCGTCATTGGCATGCAGAAGCTAGAAATCTTGAGGACACAGATCCTCTCTTAGAGCCTTCAGCTGGAATGTAGTCCTCCTGACAGCTCAACTTCAGGCTTTTGATCTCCAAAATTCTGAGATGTTAAATTTGTGCTGCTTTAGCCACTAAATCCATGATAATTTGTTACAGCAACAATATGAAACTAATAGACTCTGACCAGATGGCCTTTCTGTCTGTTTATAGGAGCATCCTTCAGAGGCTGCAACCTGTGAGTGCTTTTGAATCAGAGCTCTTCTGTGCCAGCTCATTGGTGTTTCTACATGAACTGGCCTCCGAGAGAACACATGCCTTTGTCTCTGGCATCATCACCCCTTGGATTTTCCTGGCAGGAGAAAACAGACCTTCACCTCATGCCACCTACAGAAGGGATCCAGCATCCCAACAATGGAAAATTCATCCAAGCAGGAAATAGACAGGCCCTGACTTTTGCCTACTGCACCTAAAATTTAACCCAGCACATTCTGCTTCTTAAAGCTATGGTGTGGAAAGAACCTATTTGACATGGTGCCTTCTATGAAAGGAAAAAACAAGTTCCCCTACCTGGTGGTGATGTGTAAACGTGAAAATACATCTCCTCAAGGGAAATGTGACCCAAATTACTAGATGCACTGTTATTGATAGTAGTGGCAACAATAAATGTAATAATAAAAGGAGATATTGTTTGTTGCTAGGCATTCTTCTAAGAACTCTGTACATACTTTTAAATCTTCACAATACCCTATAAGGTATTTGTCTCTTTATTCATTTTGCTGATGAAAAACTGGAGCATAGAAAGCTTAAATAATTTTGTAAAGAACAGAATTAACTCACGATTAAATAAGTCTGTTTCCCATGGGTATGCTCTTGACCAATTTAAATATTTTGTTATCACAGAACCCATTTTATCATTCATGTTTTCACCTAGGTTCCTTGAGTAGTTTCTGTGTGCTCACGTCCATCCTCCAGAAGAGATGAAGTCAGCAGATTGATCCAAGGGAAAATCAGCACTGTCACTCCTGTTAAGTTTCTATAGGGTATATCCACAGAAAGCACTCTCCTTGCCTGGGTAATACATATGGTGATGGAGAGGGTTACCATTCATTCAGCGACTACTGTGCACCCTCCAAGGAAAGCATTAGTGCCTTACAATTTGTTCATTTAGTCCTATAACAATAGCATGAAGAATAGACCAAAGAAGAGAAGCAACTTGTCCCAGGTTGCACAGTTATGATAATTGCTAGTGAAACCAGAGCCAGAATTATTCACAAACTCTTGGCTTGAAAAGAGCTGAGAGTTCAACACAAATGGTTTCCTCACCACTCCTTTGCAGACCTCTTGGAATGGTGCTGAGGGGCCCCTATGGGCCCAGAGGACTTTACTGCAAGATCACAAGTGTTCCCTCTTGCTTAATGTCTCAGTACTTCGAGAACACTTTCCCTATGGGATCCTGAGAGGGTCATGCCAGCTTAATGCCAGTTTAATTTTCTGGAATGGCTAAACTCATTACTCAAAGAAAGTCTGAGGAATCTTTTTTTGCTACAGATGATATGTTCTAAGGCAAAAGCATTTCAGCTTTGTGTCCAAGGAAGAACCTGAAACCAGCTTCCATGTCACTCGGTGACTGCTCTGTACATGAACTGTTCTCTTCAGTTAAATAGTCAACTGCTCCCATGCCTAAGCCTACAAGTTTCCCTTGGCCAGCTACCAAACTCAACCCATTCCTTCTTCCAGTGAGGTCCCCTAATTAAATCTTCAGGGCTTCTAATTTCCATAAACATGAATATTGAAAATGAAGGAGGCTGGGAGAAGGCTTGGAGTTGAAAGAGGCCTGGAGTAGCAGGGCAAAAGTCGGACTCCTTCCATGCAAAGACATGGCCTTCAGGACCCTGCGTCCCCTATCCCATCCAGTATTGCACAGCCACTGGGCCCAGTCTGCAGGTGCAATGGCTCTGAGCTTTACAGGTGTCTCCCAGCTTCACAGGTGAGGGACAAACTCATTTCTAGGCAACTCGTCCTGATGCCTGACACCTGTGCTTCAGATTTGCCTAGAGAAGAAAAGTATTTGCAAAGGATGCCTCCTTCCTCGTGTGTGTGTGTGTGTGTGTGTGTGTGTGTGTGTGTGTGTGTGCACGTGTCTGTGTGCATGTGTGTGAATTTCACTTCTCTTCTACTTCCAGGAAGGGAGCCTACTGGTGAGAAGTTTTCTCCAAAGCTTCCAGCCTCCAAAATCCAAAAGCCAGAGGTACCATGGGTGATTTTCCTTTCACCTTTCCCCATAGTACTGAGATTTTTTAAAAACTCTCCACCAGGTCTTTCTTGTCGCATCAGGAGCAACATCTTCCAGTGGTTGTTATTCCTAAGATTTAGTTGCTTGCTGGGCAGAATAAGAAGAAACCTTGACATTGGTCCTCAGGCTAAACATAGGGCTCAATAAACAAGAATAACAGAAGCTAGAGGCTGCCCTGTGGAAACACCTGGCTTGCATGATGTTAATACGGTCATAGGCCTAGCCTATGGGTCTAGATCCATAAAACATCCTGGGGTATCTGAAGGTAGGCTGGGCGAGAAAGTTCATACCTTTGCAGTGTGTTTCTTTGGAGTGGGCTTTGCAGAGAGTGAATATTGTGTGGAGAGGGACTCACTTTCACTGAGGAATACACCATTTTCTCTGGGATATGTGCTATGAGACATTGCTTCGTTATCCCCCAGTAAGCGAAAATGTGCATGAGTGGGGTTGAGAGATGTATCAGATTGAATTATACTCCTGCAAAATTCATAAGATAAAGTCCTAACTCCTCCTCCCTCAGAATGAGACTTTATTTGGTAGGGTCTTTACAAAAGTAATGAAGTTAAAAACTGGTCGTTAAGGAGCACCCTCATTCCACAGAATTGGTTTTTTTTTAATAGGAAGTGTGGACACAGACATTGTAGTGGGAAGATTGTGTGGAGACACAGGGAGAAGCGGGCGTGGCGAGCCAGAGTGAGTGCTGAGCAGACGCTGCCCTCACACCCGAATGAACCAGCCTGCTCACAGCTGGTCCTGGATGTCATTTCCAGAGCTGTGAGATGGTACATTTCTGTGGGTTATCACACATAGTCTGTGGTACTTAGTTCTTTGAAACAGGGGACATTTTCTGCCAAAACTAGAAAGTAAGTAACTCCACAATCAACAACAATGAACCAAAAACCCCAAAAGAATAAAAGCTACCTCTCAATTAAATTGCAGATTGTGAGTTCTCAGAAGCTTCTCATAAAGCCTCTGGATCTCATGCCGGTAACAGTGAAGAAGATGACGAAGACAGTTCGCTGGAAAGAACTGGAGGACAGGAGCAGGTTCATTGTTTTCTTCATCATTTTAGTACTTGATTGTGGCGCATCAGGAATACATTCATTGTAGATATTTGGTACACGTATATCACAGATCTTACTTTTCTTTATGTCCTCCCCCCACACCCCCAGTTATCTGCTGAGGCAGGCATGGTGGTCCACACTTCTAATCTTGGCACTCAGGAGATTGAGGCAGGAGGATTCTGAGTTTGAGATCAGCTTGGATTACATAGCAAGACCCTGATTTTAAAAAAAAAAATCAGTCATCTGTTGAGGTAGGACATTATCAATTTCCAGACAGTCTGGTTCAAAAATAAAATAAAATAAAATAAATAAAAAGAGCTGAGATAGAGCTCAATGTGGAATCTCAGTGAGCACACTGGAGAAATATTTCTCAAATGTGCATATTCTCTTAAGACAATAATATTGTTTGTGAATAAAGTGTCCACTGGGTATCTGAAATCTTGGACCCTGGCATCTGTTGCCCTGACCACTGACCTGATTTAGGACAAGTGCCAATTGTCAGCAATGCCCTGTTCTTGGTGATCAAGTGGCTCCACATAGCAAATATGTTCTTGGCACAGACTGTTTACCTCTCACTGCTCATTTCTTGAGAATCCACCCTATGAGACAGAAGGTGGAGCAACCAAGATGGCGATTGGCTCCCCTACTTTGTGCTCCATGGGTCATAAGTGAGGCTGTCTTCATTTACTGGGCAGAATATTATTTGTTGGCAGGTGAGGAATATCTTAGAGCAAACTAACAGACACAGGCGATTTTGAAGCATATGGTAGAAGTACAGACTATGGCTTGTCATAGTTTAATAAGCCAGTTCGCCTCTTATTTCTAGTTTGACTCAATGCCAAGTAACTACAGGAGTTCTCTTATTCCTAGTTTTTAAAGAAAAGTGAAGATTTCCTGATGGCATTTTGAAGAACAAATCTCCAACTTCAAATTGGATTTCTCCTTCCCAAAGCCTTTTGCAGTGATCCGTGGACTCCAGGCCCTGAGTTCTTTTGCTCTGGCATTGTGAAGTATGAGAATGGACTGTTCTTCATTTCTTTACCTTGCAGCATGAGCTTATATTTCCCTACATTCTCTTCTTCATCATTCTGAGCCCTGTTGTAGGTGGCATTTCTGTCCTGACCTCTTCTCAAGGACCCATGATACCTGGATCCCCTAGGACAGGGATGCCGGTTCTGCATTTAACTCTCACACCAAGAACCTTGTCTGAGCCCAAAGGGACACCACAGAGAATCTGGACCTGCCTTGCTCACATTACTCTTCCACTGCCTAGAGCACCTTCCTCACCCCAATGCTTCTTCCTCGATTCACCTAACTGACTTTAAATGCATTTGGTTTTCTTTGTTGTCAGTTTTCGATTTAGTCTTGAACTTATTCACTAGACAGAATAATTATCTCCCTTCCAAAGCGTCTTTGTCCACAGTGACATTGACATCCATGGAGCTACAATTTTATAGATATCAACAGGTTGGAGAATAAACTCGGCTGGATAACTGTGAGGGTACTGTCCCAGGGGTATGGAGCTTCTCCAAGACCTCAGCATACTCTTCCTGTTGGTCACATACTCTCAACTACACTACACCAAAAACCCTGCTACTTTCTGAATATTTTAGGGTTTTTCCTCCTTTGAGAAGTTGCTGTATAGCAGAGCAATGATTCTCAAACTTGAAGAAGTGCCAGAACCTTCTGTAAGATTTATGAGAACAAGATTGCCAGTTCCACCCTCAGAATTTCTGATTCAAAGCTGGAATAGGACTTGAAGATTTTCATCTCTAAGACTTTTTCATGTGAAATTGGTGTAGATGGTCCAAGAATCATATTATGAGAACCATTGTGGCAGTGTATATACAAGGTACTAATACTCCATCTAATTTGAATATAAGATAATATTCCACTAAAAACCAATGATCAGATTCTTGTTGTTTGTTCTTTCATTCCACAAATATTTATCAGTTGCTTACTGATCACTGGCCAGGTCTTGCTGATGAACTAGTGAACAGGATGGATATGAGTAGCTCTGATACTATGAAGGTTAAGAGTCACAGGAGGGAAGGTTCAGGCTGCTCCTGAAGCTTAAGAAACAATCTCAACACGGTTAATTTGGTGTGGCTGAGTAGCAAGGAGGACACTTGTGAGATGTCGTGGAGAAGGTGCATTTATGCTGATCTTAAAATGGAACAGGAGTGAGCCAAAGAAGGATCGTGTCCTGAGAAAGAGGACAGCATATAAAGATACGCAGAGAGCTTTGGCCCAGTGTGATATGGAATCTGGAAGAATCGCTGTTCAGTGAGGAATGCATCTGTGTGAGAAGAGGGGGTAGAGAGGCAGTGGAGGCTGGAGTTGGCCATGGTAACAGGAAGGCTAGGAAGTGGTTCTCTACATCCTTTGGTCAGTAGCAACATCACCTGAGAACCTAAGTAAGGAATGAGATTCTCAACCTCTGATCATAAAACTGCTGAGTGAGAAACTTTGGGGTCAGAGTCCAAGTGGGGTTTAAGAAGCCCTCCACATCACAAAGCTATCTTAGCATGTCTTCATTTCATCCTACAACAAGCACATCACAAAATCAGGATGCCCAGTACTTACTAAATAAAAGGACATTTAATAGCATGAATAGCAGTGAGCAATGACTGGAAAATTTTACATAAAAATGTAATGTGATCCTACTTGGACTTTCAAGAGATCTCTCTAATCAGTATGGAAACATCAGCTATCATATTACTGTGCATACCATTATTCTCAAGATTAGTTGTCTTCACTATTGTAAGCCTAGGGGTTGTATTTACAGGAGTCAAATGTGGAGGTATTGGCTAGGTTTGTGGTTTTCACATATAGACCTATTGTACACCTACAATAGCATCAACCTGATTAACTTTAGTGGAAATAAAGAGGGTGTTATGGTTAGTAAAACATTCTGGATAGCTGAGGGTGAGGCTGAAGTTATTCAGGCTGTGAAGGTATCTGAGATCAGGATCTTAACTCATGGATTCATGAATGGATGGGTAGATGGACAGGTGGAAGGGTGGGGAAATCCTAGGATCTGCCGCTGCTCTTGACTTTCCTCTTTCTCCCCTGATGGGAGAGGTTCAAAGGTCATTACAGAGTTGTGCAGCTCTCTGGGACTTGGTGTGATCTTCAATGACCTGTGGACAGGGACTGTTATTATGTATTCAGGAACTTCAGACACTTAGGGAGGACACAGTATGAGGCTGGAATGAATGATAAGGCTGGGGGGGTGCAGAGCATAGATTTTATATAGTCAAAGGAAGTACACTCTTTGGCATCAAATGAGGAGACATGGAAGACTAAGATATAACCATGGACACAATCTGATTCACAAATTGGACAGATTCCCCAGGTTGCTGTGGTGTGGGAATGGATTAAGGGTGATGAACCTACAGGATATTCATAACATGCTACCTCATTATTAGGAATTATCTTTAACTAGCCAGACCACAATTTTCCAGCAACAAGGACTTCATTTGTCCTGCTGCAGACTTTGCCCACAGATCTGAATTACCCAACCCTTGTCTAAAAGTTATTGGAGCTCTAATTAAGGTAATGAAAGACTTTAACAGTGACCAGAGGCTATTTTCCTTCTCTTCCTCATCATAGTGCTGAAAGACTCCGAGAGCTTTCTTCTCTTCCAGTCAGCACTGACATTCCTTCCTACCTCTGGGCTGGTCCAGGCGTGGTGGTGGTAAGCCCTGGGACTCCAGATGTTCAGGTTCCAACTACTTCCATGGCTGACACTAGGTAGAATGTATTCTTCAATACACTGTGCAGTTTCCTGGCTTTTAGGTAGGGAGATGAGCCTGAGTTGTTCAGGTGCACTCAATGTAATGATTATGAGTGTAGATACCATATCTTTTCTCTGGTATGAGAAACTGGAGACATAAATGAGTTCTAGAATGTGTGATGAATACTGTGAATGGAAAATATTCAAACGGAAAAGTGAGTAGGGATAAGTCAGGAGGGGAAAGAAAAAATGTGATGGTAAGAAAAAGAAACAAAACTTATGTATAGAGGGAGTGGGGGGATGGTAGGGTGGGCAGAGGAATGGCAAAAAATGAGAATCAATACTGAATGTGATCATAATGTGTGTACAAAATTTACCAATAAAGTCAATTTAAAAAAAAAGAGTAGAAGAGAGAGGCAGAAAGGCTTCTAGGTATGAGAAGGATTTAATGTACTGTCACTAGATCTAAAACAGGAGTCACATCCAAGAACCAGAGAGAAGTTTCTAGAAACTAAGAGCAGCCTGACCTCTTAATTGACAAGGAAACAGATACCTTAGCCCCACACCTTCAAGGAACTGGATTTTGCCAACAACTTGAGTAAGGTTGGAAGCAATTTCTCCTCTAGAATCTCCAATAAGGAATGGTGTTTTCTGTATCAAAACAGATCAGTGGGCTCACAAACTAAAATAGGTCTAAGTGGCTCTGTATTGTGAGGTTTGATTTTGGGTGCTCTGATGCTGACAAGGAAATAGGCAAGAGCCCATGTTCCTCACTGATTGCAGGTGTTCTGAAATGCAAACCCTGTTTAAACCGGGATCTGAGTGTGTCATAGACTAGCAGGATCAGAATCCCCTAGGAATTGGTAGAAAAACAAACCACTGGACTCCATGTCAGACCTGCTGACACAGAGAGCACAGGAGGCACAAACTGTGTTGGCACAAACCCGTCCAGTGACTGCAATGCCCACTCATCTTTGAACACTATTCCCGTAACTAGTATCAGAGTTTTTTAACTTTCACCGCATGTTAGGGTTCCCTGGGAAGCTCTAAACTGCTAAGACCCGAAATCAACAACACCCCTGTCTTAGCAGGTCAAATAGCCAGGCTTTTGCAGAAGGTGGATCTTGTAGAAGAGCTGATCTCCTATCTGACTGCCCACTACAGTCTTCTCAAAGACTTGTAACAATTCCTACTACTGCTTTCCCTCTGGACCCACTAACTGTACATCTAATATGAGAGCTCTGAAAACTGTTTTCACAGAAACTCAGGTGATTATGATGTAGCTAGTCCACATAGGTTTCAGAATCATTGATTTCTTACATCTATTTTTACAAAATTAGATCCTTTCCAGGAAAAGAGAATTATATCTTAAAGCTGTTTAGCATAGACTGACAGTAGCAATAAGATTTATAAGGAATGCTGCATTATTTAGAGTAAAAATGAAAAATGTAGAAACAAGTTGGGACAGTTATAATTGTTCATACTTCCACTTCTTTCCCCTAAGTTGACTCTGTGTTGGTGCTCCTTATCCTGAGTCTCTGATTTCATAATTTGTCTTTTTGTTGTTTTGGGACATTAAAATACCATGAAGCGGTTTTCCTTTTTTTGGTAGATTTACTTCTTTACAGTTGAGGAGAGGTGATGTAATGCAGTCCCCCTTTCCAGGACCTTTTGCCATTCTCCTTCTTAGGTTCAACCTTATTGTCATCAAGTGGCAAAGGAAAAATAGAAATAGATAAGAACTAATATCACTCAGCCCACTCTTGAATTTTCCTTTTGTGTCTGTTTTTCTTTAATCACTAGTACATGCGCTAATTAGTTTCAAAGTCTTTCAAAGTTACAGCTTGTGTTGTTGCTAATTTTGAAAACAATGATAAAATTTACACACCAAATACTTTGCTCCTGATTCTCCTAGCAGCCATCTCCAAATTGACTTCAAATATCAATCCATTTTGGCTGGGAGGAATCTTTAGGAACACACTTGAATGGATTCTGTCAAGGGTATTTGACCTTGTCTGTTCCATGCCTAGGCAGTGAGACAATCCCTGGACCAATGTCTTCTACTGCATTACTTCCATTAGCTTCCTAAATACAACCAAAAGAGCCTTTTTTATACCTTCTGCATGCTCGGCAGAGGTAGACTGATAGACAAGTGAAGAAATTCATGCCCATCTCCATCCTCAGAAGCCACTATCTAGATCAGATGACTCTTCTGACTATAGTAATAGACCCTCAAAATATGTTCAAAATATTCTTAAAAGGAATTCTTTTTGTTTTTCTTCTTCTTCTTTCTTTAGTTTTTTGAGACAGGGTCTCACTTCATAGTTCAGGCTGTGCCTGAACTCAGGCTCAAACTCAGCAATCCTCCTGCCTCTGCCTCCCTAGTGCTGGGATTATAGGCTTGAGCCACCAAGCCCAGCACTGTGGTATGTGGTGCAGATTGCTGGTGAGTGTGAATCTCCATGCCTGACTTTGTTGTAGGTGGTTACTTGGGATCAAACCCAGGCCCGTGGGCTTGCAAGGCAGACATGGGAACCACTGAGCTAACTCCCTAGCCCTTAAAGGAAATTCTTAAAGCTGTATGCATTCTTGATCCTTGATTTAAGATAAAAACTGGAGGAATGAGGCTAATTGCAAATATGCTGGTGAGGTCAAGTGGCAAACATCTTTGCATTGGAAGCTGGATTTAGGCTTCCAGGTTAGATAGGGTTAAAGCAGACACAAGCTCACTGAATAGAGGCTTCCTAGCCAGGCTTGTGTGAAACATCCATCTTGGCTGCTCCCTTGCCCTTTCCCCTGGAGGCACTGTGGGCATTGTCTTTTTTTAGTGCCAAGAGGGGAGGTGGCTGGGAGAAACCTGACCCTTCAATGCCAGACATCCGGTGCAGCTGATGTAGGGCTGGATCCTCTTGCCAGACTTGGCTGGTCTTCCTTTCTTTTCGAGGCAGCATTAAGAAGATTGATTTCTGTTAGCCAGTCATAAAGGGGAACTTTAATGGCTGCAATGGAGACACTTGGCTCGTGGACACCTTGTATGGGGGCCAGTTGCTTCCGGGTGGGAGAAGAAGAAGCCAAGCAAGGGTTCATGTTTTTCTGTTTTCTTCTCTCCTCTTCCTTCCCCATTTTCTCCTCTTCTTGTCCTCATCATTACCTTTCCTTTGGTGTAGAGACACTCCATGTGAAAAAGACTCAGAGTTCCTCTTTGGTTAGATGCAGAACTCTGTGGTTCCAATTCGCTGCACAGGTGGGCTGAGGCTCTGCAGCACTATGGAGACCGGGGACTTGAATCACTTCCAGTGCCATTTCAAGATGGCCCTCAGCCTTGCAGGACAGTGTGAACTTTTCTTTATGAAATCTTACTGTTCCCAACAGTAAGAGAGCTTGGTTACTAAGCAGAGAGCTTGGTTAGTAAGAGCTCAAGGGTGGTTCTCAGGAATTCAGATTGTGATTCTATCTATCCCCTCTGCAGCCTTTTAGAGGTAAGCAGAAGGGAATTTGGCTTCCAGTAAGTGGAGACAGGTCTGTAAGCTGGTATTACCAAGGCACTGTGGTCAGTGAAACTCTCTTGAGGTGTCTCCAGATTCCAAAGCCTGGCAAGTTACAGCTTCTCCCTCTGTGCACTCACGTGTCTGCTGAGCATGCCTGTAGCATGTTGCTTGCCAGCTCTGCCCCTTCCTAAGCTGCCCATGGGTGCAGAAAGGCAACAGAGCAGGAGGAGTCACAAGCTGACTGGGTGCAGAGCCACTGATGTTGAAGCCCAGCTCTCTTCCCAAACCTGAAGCTGCATGATCCAATCCAGCTTTTGCTTTCTGCCCCCATCTCTCAAGAATGTGACTGGGCCTGAACAGGTGGGTGAGAATTCTGTTGAGCTTCTTCCTTGAAGGATTAATCCTTTCTGGAGAAAGCAAAGCCCTTCATTATGGCATGCATGAGCGGGACCTTTGGCAGCCACTGAAGTGCCGTATCCCCCACTGCCATAAAATAGAGGCATCCATAGAGGTCAATTGTAATTGGAACAGTAAGATCCAGGCACTATCATTACCAGTGGGTGGATAGGAGTATGGAAAACTCAGATGCATCTTGCTGTGTTACCTCCGTGCCATGTGTGTCCTTTGGAGAAGCCATCTCCATGAAGGTGCCACATAAAAAGCAGAAGAAAGAGGGCTTCACAAACATGAGCTCCAATCTCATGTCTACATTTTTGGCTCTTTGTTCCTCAATAAAAGTTCATCCCCACTGCCCTCCTCCCTCCTTTGATTTCTCTTCACTTGCCTTGACTCGATGTTGTCTCCTGAATGGCCCTGCATGGAGTTGCATCCTTCTTTTAACCAAATGTCACCTGAAGTTTTCCTTCCCACATGATCTTACTTGGCACCATCTGAAATTATCGCACTTAGTGTGTTTGTTTACTTGTTTTTTTAGGGGAAAGAGTCTATCTTTTCCACTGAAATTTAACACCCGTGAGAACTGTCTTCCTTGGTACTGTATCCTCTGCATGTAACAGATATTCAGTAGGGCCGGGGACTTAGCTCAGTGGTTCCGGTGCCTGTCTTGCAAGTGCAAGGACCTGGGTTCGATCCCCAGTAACCACCTAACAATACTGGGCATGGGGACTCACCCCAGCAGCAACCAGTACCACATACCACAGTGCCAGGCGTGGTGGCTCATGCCTGTATTCCCAGTACTAGGGAGGCAGAGGCAGGAGGATTGCTGTGATGTGAGTTGGAGGCTGAGCTCAGGGCCAGCCTGAACCCCAAAGCAAGACCCTGTCTCAAAAAAAAAAAACCTAAAAAAAAAAAAAAGATATTCAGTAAATATATGCTGAATAGATAAGTGAATAACACCAGTAACAGCCTTGCTTCACTCATACAGAGGTATTCCTGGGGGTGGCAAGCATGTCCTCTTTGGGGGAGAGGGGTGGAGACAGATACCACAGACATGCCTGAAGGCACCATTTCTTAATTGGCTCCCTCTAAGAACCAACGTGATGAAAAATTTACCCTGCAGTTCAGTACACAAGCTTAAAACTTAATTCTTAATTCGAAGCAAAGTAGTGGCATATCATGATATCAATGTAAGGGAATAGATATTTGCTTTACTAATCTGTAAATACCTTCTAAAGAAAGTTATATGAAAATAAAGGGCCAGCCAGGGACTCAGCTCAGTGGTTCCAGTGTCTGCCTGGCAAACACAAGGTCCTCAGTTTGATCCCCAGTGACCGCATACCACAATGCTGGGCATGGTAGTTCACACCTATAACCCCAGTACTTGAGAGGCAGAGGCAGGAGGATTGCTGTGAGTTTGAGGCTTGCCTGGGCTACACAGTGAGTTTGGGGCCAGCATGAACTATAAAATGAGACCCTGTCTCAAAAAAAAAAAAGAATGACGGGCCCTTCTATTCCACTGAACACCTTGATGGGTTTTCATTCACCTTGGAAGCCTGCAGCTAAGGCAGCCAGGAAAGGTTCTCTAGGTGGGGCAGCCAGAAGAACCCGTCATGCTGTCTTTGAAGGTATAAGTATTTCTGCAAAGTAAAATATCTCCATCATCTCTGAAATCTGAATGAAATTCATGGGCATAGAAGCAGGGAATAAATGATCTGAGTCCATCTGGTGTCTAAAAGAGACATTTCTGAAGTCTACCTTCAAAGAAAGAAAAATTTGGGGCTAAATTTGGAGCTAAATTTGAAACTTGTATGCCTTGCCCATATTCCATGCCTTTTAGCACTGTAGTCCAGAACACCTGGCTTAAAACTGCCAGCTTTGGAACTCAGAGATACTGTCTTAGTCAACTGCCTTGTCATTTTGACAAAATAACTGATTCTCACATCTTACAGGGGGAGAGGTTTCTTTTGCCTCATGTTTCAGTTCACAGCCAGCTGGTTTCAAGGCAGGATGGATAACAAAAGGACAAGGGAAAGCTGTTCACTTTACAGCAGCCAGAAAACAGACAGGATGAAGGGAAGCACCAGAACAGGAGGGAAGACCCACGGGGTCATACGCCCACTGACCCACTTCTCCCGACCAGAACCTGCCTCTGAACGGAAAGTCAGCAACGATTCCCTGACACTCTAACACCAGACAGTGAAATCAAAGAAGAAATTAAAAAACTACCAACAAAGAAAAGCCCAGGTCCTGATGGAATTCACTCCCAGATTCTACAAGAAATTTAAGGAAGACCTAATGGCACTACTTCTCAAACGCTTTAATGAAACTGAAAAGGAAGCAATATACACAAATTATTTCTGGAGCTAAGCATTATCCTGATACCCAAACCAGAGAATGATCCAACCAAAAAGAAAACTACAGGCCAATCTTCCTAATTAATGCAGATAAAATACTACTCAATAAGATATTAACAAATAGAATGAAGTAAATAATGAAGAAGATTATACACCTTGACCAAATAGGACTCATCCTAGGGATGCAAGGATGGCTCAACATACTCAGAACAATAAATGTAATACAATATATTATATTATCAGAGCCAAGTACAAAAACATGATTATTTCAATAGATACAGGAAAAGTCAAAGTCCAACAACTATTCGTGATAAAAACCTTACATAACATTGAAATAGAAGGGTTTTTTAAAATCTCAGTATGATAAAAGTTATCTAGGACAAACCTACAGTCAACATCATATTAAATGGACAAAAGCTGAAACTTTCTCTCTAAAATCAGGGTCAAGACAAGGTCATCACTCTTGTTCAATCCAATCACTTTTCAAACATGTAAGGATCTGAAGGCTACTTTAGATCTACGTATTAATAGCTACTCATGCTATACAAGATAGATGTGCTGTGGAATGGATGTTTCCCACTTTTTAAACAATGTTTGGTTCAAGGATGTCTGCTATCACCACTTCTGTTCAATAAAATTCTGGAAACATTAGCCACAGAAATTGGACAAGAAAAATTTTTAAAAAAGAATAAAGATAAGAAAAACTTTTTTCTTTTTATTTCTATTTCTATTTCTATTTTATTTCTATTTCATATAGGAAATTCCAAAAACTTGGCCAAAAGACTTCTTGACCTAATCACCAGATTCAGTACAATAGCTGGGTATGAGATCAACATCCCCCCCCCCTGAAATCAGTAGTGTCCTCCTTCTTTTTTTTGCGATAAATTCTCACTTTGTAGTTAAGGCTGGTCCTGAACTCAGCCTTGAACTCAGCAGTCCTCCTGCCTCTGCCTCCTGAGTGCTGGGATAATAGACATGAACCACAACACTTGGCATTGTGGTATGTGGTACTGATTGCTGGTGGGTGTGAGTCACCATGCCTAGCATTGGTGTATGTGGTTATCAGGAATTGAACCTGGGGCCTTGTGTTTGCAATGCAGGAACCAGAACCACTGAGTTAAATCCCTGGGCTTCAATAGCCTTCTTTACACAAATAATAGACTCACTGAGAGACAAATAAAAGAAACAATTCTTTTCACAATAAATGGCACCCTAGAAATGAAATATATAGAAATCAATCTAACAAAGGAGATGAAAGTCCTCTCCTCTGAAAACTACAGCACTCTGAAAAAGGAGATCAAAGGGGATATCAGAAAATAGAAAGACATCTCTTATTTCTGAGTAGGATGAACCAATATTACCAAAATGGCCATACTCCCAAAACTACTATATAGATTCAATGCAGTCTCAATTGAAATCCCAGTAGAATATCTCACAAAACTAGAGAAAATAATCCAAAAATTCATGTGGAACCACAAGAGACCTAGAATAGCAAAAGCAATTCTAGACAACAAAGACATGGCAGAGGGTATCACAATCCCCAACTTGAAATTATACTACAAAGCCACTGTGATAAAACAGCATGGTACTGGCAAAGTAAAAAACCTAAGGATCAATGGAATAGGCTAAAATACGCAGAAACAACTCCGGATGTACTAAACCACCTCATCTTTGACAAAGGAGCCTCAATGGAGAAAAGATAATCTCCCTAATAAGTGATGCTGGAAAAACTGGGCTTTAACCTGCCAAAGATTAAAATTAGATCCGTGTCTTTCACCGTGCACTAAACTAAAATCAAAGTAGATTAGACCTAAATATTAAAACTGAGAAATAAAGTTGCTGCAAAACAGATTAAGTAGAACTCTTGGAGACATTGGCATCAGGAAAGACTTTATGAACAAAACGTCAGCAGCTTGGGAACTAGCAGAAAGAATCAGCAACTGGTATCTCATCTTATTAAAAACTCTGTGCACAGTAAGAGAAACCAACAGAGTGAAAAGACAACCTATAAGCTGAGAAAAAATTTTATTGACTGTTCCTCAGACAAAGACTTCTATCTAGAATATATAAAGAACTTTTAAAAAAATGAGAATTAAGTTGTGTCTTATACTGGTACAAATCCCCATTATGGAGTGCAATCATGATGTGTATATTTAATGTACCAATAAAGATAAAAAAAACCTCTGTTCTTTAAATTTAAAGGCCCAATTCCAAAACAAGCATCAATGAGCAGACATTTTTCAGATAAAGAAGTGAAGGAAGCAAAGAAATATGAAAAAATTGTTCAGCATCACTTGTCATTCAAGAGTTTCAGATGAAAACAACACTGAGATTTCATCTCACTCCACAAAGAATGGCTGCCATCAAGAAATCAACCAACAGCAAATGCTGTGAGGCTGTGAAGAGAAAGAAATGAAAGCCCTTCTCCTCTGTTGGTGGGAATACAGACTGGTGCATCTACTGTGGAGAGCAATGTGGAGATTCCTCAAAAATCTAGGATTAGAGGTCTTATTTGACTTTGCTATTTCCCTGCTAGGTATACACACAAAGGAATTATAAGCATCATATCACAGTGACATATGTGCACCTATGTTTATAGCAACACAGTTTGTAATAGCCAAATCTTGGAAACAGCACAAATGTCCATCAACTAGAGACTGGATAAAGTTGTGTGTGTGTTTTTAAAATAAAATATAATATTACTCAGCCATAAAAAATGACAAATTAGAGACATTTGTACTTAAATACATGTACCTTAAGGTCATACTTGTAGGTGAAATAAATAGGACACAGATGTGTAAATACCATATTGCTTCTCTAGTGTGAAAAACGAAAGGTATAAATGAAGTCCAGAATGTATGATAGGTATTGTGAAGCAGGAATAAAATATTCAAAGGGAACGGTGGGGGAGTACTGGAAAGTAAAGAAGGGAAAGAAAAAATTTGATAGTTAAGAAAACGGAAGCAGTAGGGAGGGCAGGGGAATGGGAAAAATGAACATCAAGATTCAGCATGTGCAGGTGCAAATTCTCAATGTTGAATGTGATCATAATGTATATCTGGAATGTACTAAGACACTCAATAAAGGAGAAATAATAAACAATGTTTGGTTAAAATGGTTTATAAATATCTTTATGGCTTCCTTATCCCTTGGAAGGGATAACCCTTGGGTGTGTGTTCTATAGTGGCTTCTAGAGCTCCCTCATAGGATGAATTTTTAGTCACCCATGATGTGACTGTCTTTATAGTATAAATCTATTGTCTCCTTCTCCTTTTTTATACCATTTTTCCATTCACCTGCTCATATTTTCTTTTATCTCTACATCCCTGGAAACAGGACCTGGGACAGGAGTACTTGTTCTGGAGAAGGAGAGAGAGGGTTGTAGTACAGAGCAGGAGAAAGAGCTCAGTAAGAATGTAATCCCAGCTATAGACTACTAGCTTTTTGGCCATGATTCCTTGCTCTAGGCTATGCAAAGAGCTGAGTCAAGGTGGCCGGGCTTTTGAGTCTTCTCAAATAGACATCTCCTGAGATTTGCCCTGGTCTCTGGGGTAGCACAGCATCCAAGATGAGGTAATACTCGTTAGGACCCAGACAGTTCTCTAGAGATGGGGTCAGCTGTGCGCAGGATCATCAACTGGGCTGGCCTAACAGATATGTAGATTAGAAAGCTACCCTTTCATGTATGTCTGCATAGGTCCTGGAGGTGTAATCTTGGGGACTACATCTGGTTTCTGTTCCCTTCTTCTTCATGCTCTTTTCTGGCTCTGATTTCCAGTTCTATGAGTTGACCAGCTTTCCTGTCATGCCATTCCACCACGGTGTTTTTCTTCCTCTCAGCCAACTGACCATGGACCAAAACCTCTGAAACTATGAGCTAGAATATGCCTCTCCACCTTTAAGTTGTGAAGGTCAGGTATTTTGGTCATAGCAATGAAAGGCTGACTAATTCAGTGGGACAGATGCATCTGCCAGGAAGAAGGATTCTTGGGGGCCCAAGAGTATCCTTTACACTCTACCTACAATTAAATTTGCACTCTAGTCTCTGTCTCAGAGTCTGATTCTTAGATATGGAATGGGACACAATGTATCTTGACCTCCAGAAGGGAGATCTCAGATTTCCTGACATCCTACTCAAGTTCTCATTGGTCCATCTGGTTCTGGGGGTTATTTTAGACAACTGGTTGAGTTATGCAGGCAGTCACCCCTACTCTTTCCACCATTCCTTTGTTGTGGAATGGTATTTCTCTTCTCAGCCTCCTCCTACTTACTGCCATTTAGCTTGGATATGAAATTCTTCTATATTTCCTCTTCTTTTCATCATATTTACACAGTGATTGTTAACCAGTAAAATGGCAAATATTACCAGTATGGCCAGTTATATCCTCAACAAGCAATCTTCCCTTCCATTAGTTTGTTGGTAGAGATACCTGTGGTCTTCTAGGCTTTGTTATCAGACTCATCAGTCCTACATCGTAGCCCAGCTCATCTAGGAGGCCTTGCACCTTGGACTACTTCTGTGGGACCCTGACATCCACCTAACTCTTGTTTCAGAGAGTGAGGTTCTATTTTCTGTGGCTCGAATCAGTAACCAGTTCTGGTCAGTAGAAATAGAATGTAAGGTGCAAGCTTCCTAGTAACCATATTAAAAAGGTAGAAAGAATAAGAGAAATTCATCTTAGCCACATAACTGAACATACATTAAAAACATTATTTTAACATGCTGTCAACATAAAAATGATCAGTAAAATACAGTCATGAACCATATAACAATGTTTCAGTAAATAGCAGATGGCATTAAATATTTAGTGACATCACAGTCAAGTTAGTTTAAATATACTTTAAAGTTTGCACATGGATGAAATTGGTCAGCTGAACTTCTAAGAACTTAACTACCATCAGGAAACCCACAATTTTACTTTTTCATAGTAAGTCTTTAAATATTCATGTTGATGGTACTTTTCAATCTGGACTGGCTGCATGTCAAAAACTTGATAACCACACATGGTTAATTGCCACCCTGTTGGAGAGCTCAGTTCTATGGTTTCTGGAAATAAACCTGACTTTTTGAAATGGTCTGAACATGAGGTCTTGGAGTGGATTAAAAAGTCATCAAGCCGAGAGTACCTGACATTCCTGGTAGTGTTGAGCACCTGGTCTGGGGCTGAGAACTGAGGTTCATGAGGAAGCTACAGGGATGGTAGAAGCCTGAGATGTTATGATCCAGGATTGGGGATTATGGAAGTGGGGCAGTATCTGACACTGGTGGCCTTCAAGAAGAGGTGGAGTCACTTGACTGAAGCACTACAGGAACTTTGTGGCCATTGTGTGGTTGGTTTGTTTGATTGAGTTTTGAGCCCAGGTCTCACTATGGTGCTCAGGCTGGCCCTAACCCCTTGAACTCAAATTATACTCCTGTTTCAGCCTCTTGAGAAGCTAAGAGTATAGACATGTGGCATTATGGTGCTGCAGGCTGGTATTTTTAATAACTCTGAAGACACCTAGGGACTGGCAGGAACTGGGGCAGTTGGGCAAGATGTGATATAAGACTGAAATTACTAAGGGTTCAAGAACTCCCTCAATCAGAGTCAATCTGTGTCACAATTATTATTAGAAAATCCAACCTTTTTTTTTTTGAGACAGGTTCTTGTTTTGTAGTTCAGGCTGGCCCTGAACTCATTGTGTAGCCCAGGCTAACCTCAAGCTCACAGCAATCCTTCTGCTTCTGCCTCCCTAGTGTTGGGATTACAGATGTGAGCCCCCATGCCTGGCACTGTGGTATGTGGTTAACAGGGATCAAATTTGGGACTTTGTGTTTGCAAGGCACGAGCTAGAACCACTAAGCTAAATCTCCAGCCCCAAGCCAATCATTTTTAATTTTAACTTTTCAAAAGGAAGATTTTGAAGTTAACTAGTGACAAATACAAACTTAACCGGCGTACTTTCTATCACATTTTTGAGTCCTTAGGAAGGTGTTGAAAAAGGCACACGTTCAGCATTGACCTCTTTGAAAAGCATTTGTGGATTTCACCAGTAGTAAGTCCCCTTCTGTTCTCACTCTCCAATTAATTGCGTGATTACCTCACAGTATTTTGATCTAGACTGTATTTCTTATTTTAATGATTAGCATTTTATACCTTAAACTCTGTTAAAAGTGAGATAAATTACCTTTCTTTCCTTGATCAGCCAGCCATGCCTTGCTCGTCATAAGGATCCAAAATGACTGATTTTTACTCTTAGATGCCTAATACTTGACTTTAGAGCAGAGTATGCACGTGCTTCGTTCCTCAGATGAGTAAGAATTACCTGACTTGTCCAAGAGACTTGGTTAAAAGCAAATTAGCCAGGTGACATGTACCTTTAGTCCCACAAACTCCAGAGGCTGAAGCAGGAAGACTGGTTGTGCCTGGGACTTGAAGGTCAGCCTGAACAACGTAGTGAGACTCCCTTCTCAAGAAGAATAAATAGAGAAGTCAATGAATAAATAAATAAGGTTAAAAACCCTGAAAATACATTTAATTAAAATGCATGGAATTGGTGAGTATTGTGGTTTCTAAGATTTGCTTTCAATGTGAAATTCAATCTTTGAAATTAATGAATTTCTTATAGAAATAATTTTGTTGTTAATTCATCACTGTTTCCATTTTCTGACACATTATATTCAATAGCTATTTTTGAATGAATGGATAGATGAGGTATATTACTTCCTCACTCATCAAAGAGCTTTTCTAGTTTTAAAATATTTTTAAGATTAGTACAATATTTAAAAGTTGGTTTTCATTTATGGAAAAAATAGCTTATTTGGGGAAGATAATTCAGAACAAATAAAAACTGGACATGCATATCACTCCAGCATAATGTTGTCTTCTTGCTCATCTTTCCATGGAAAACTGTTTTAAAGACCTACTCGTGTTAAGGATTGTTTTAAGCTCTCATACAATATTGGTAAATATGGTTAGATCATAGCTGAGCCATAGTTGTCATTAACAGCACCAAGGTTTTGCCATTTTGAGATTGTTGCTTCCATCCCTTTGCACACTGCCTCCTCTAGGTGAGTCTAAAGAAGTGTCCAATTTAAGGATTTTTAGATACTGCTTATGTATTCTACAGAGTAAAATTACAAGTCATACTTATATCATATCCTTGCTAACATTTAATATCAATAAACATTTGTTTTTACCAATTATTTGGGGAGAAATATTATCTTGTTCATTTTGCAAAAATAAATATATTTTGTAATTGTAAGTATACAAAATAATGACTATAGTGAATATACCACACATATAGACTACTTGAATGTAATAACAAAACAAATGCCCAAGTACTACCACTTAGCCAAGTACTAATATTACCTTAAGAACGTCTTGTGTGACCCTTCCCAATTGTGTGGTAGTAATCCCTTCACTTTCTCCCGTATATCAGTATGCCATGGTTTACTTTTCTGCTGTGTAATGATGGACATTTGGGTCGTTGCCTATTATGACCATGTGGCTGCGAGTTTCCTCATGTATGCATCCTGGCACGTGCATGCTAGAATGTTGCTAAGGTCTGTCTGGCCAGGAAACTGTGGAATCCTGGAGCGCAGTAGAAATGCTAGTTGTCCACCAGTATCAACTTCCCCCTCCTTCACATGTTCCCCAGGGGCCCTGCCAGCTAGCTGTACGTGGTTCTGTGTCCCATGACCCAGCTCTCACACTCCAGTGGTCTCCCATTCTGCTACCAGGACCACAGGTACAAAGCGATGGCTACACCTTCCCCTTCTCTCTCTTCTCACACCCCATTAACCAAAACCTACATGCAGTGTAGCCCACCTTCAGCTCCACAGAAAGAACTTGGAAGGAACCAAGCACCAGGATGATTGTGAAGAACAGAGTTACCCCAGTGATCCACTGAACTTCAAAAAGGATGTTCAAGAAAGAAATAAAATGTTTATCTCTAAACCATTTTATTGTTAATATCTCATCATGACAGCCTGTGCTCACTCTAATTAATGTAGAAAGAAGAGTGTGTTAAACTTCCAGACTAATACCCTGTACTCCCACCAAACTCGGACCCCATCGATACTCCCGCCCATGTTTTATGACAGCTCCTGATTCTCCATATTCTACCAACTCTCATTCTTGTCTGGTTTTATTATTTTTCCCTATCAGTGGGTGAATAGTATTATGTCAGTCTTGTTTTCATTTGCAAAAGAGGTCATGTGTGTCTTTTCAGATATTGTTAGGTCATTCATATTTCATCTGAAATGTCTATGTGAATCTATCGGTCCTTTTACATATGAAGTGCTTTTTTATTGTGGTTAAATACATATAATACAAAATTTGCATTTTGTCATTTAAAAGTACAATCCAGTGGAACTAATTATATACACAGCATTGTGTAATCATCAGACCTCTCTGTTTCCAAACACCTTCATCACCCCACATGGAACCTCTGCACTCATTAACCAGTAATTCCTTCTTCCTTCCCCCTCTTGGTCCCTGGGGGAATCTCTAATGTCTTTGCTGTCTCTATAAATTTGCTAGTTCTATATATTTCCTACAATCACAAAATGTGTCCTTTTGTGTGTGGCTTAAAATAGGAATTCTTCATAAATTTTAGCCCATGGACCATCCTGATTTCCAAATCCTTTCCATTTATTTCACTGTGCTGCCAAAACAAGTGTGGTGCTGCTTTTTAAACATTCATTGCTTGTTGGTTTGTGGAAACTCTACGTACTGTAGATACCAATATAATTTACAACTGAAATATTTTATTTCATTGTGTGACTTAACCATTTTTATGGCATCATTTTCACCACTTTTTTCATTTTTCTTAGTTAGATGTATTGATACTTTCCTTTGTAACTTGTGCTTTTTGTGTTCTATTTATGAACTCTTCCAAACACTCTGTTTCCTTAAGATATCCTAATGTATTTCCTTCAAAAATACTTAATTTTTTTCTTAAGAATTTGTTTTTAACCTACCTAGAACTGATTATTACTATAAAAGAAGAATGTAATTTTTAAAATTGTCTCAGCAACATTTATTGAATGGTTATTCAATTTATTCATTTATTTGAATGGTTTATCCTTTTTTTCCTTTCTTCTTTTTTTAAGTTTTATTTTTTGAAACAGGGTCTCATTTTGTAGTTCAGGCTGGACCTGAACTCACACAATCCTCCTGTCTCTGCCTTCTGAATGCTGGGATTACAGGTGTAAGCCACCGTGCCTGGCACTGTGGTATGTGGTAATGATTGCTGGTGGGTGTGAGTCTCCATGCCCAGTATTGTATTTCATTACTGTGGATTGAATTTGGGACTTTGTGCTTGCAAGGCAGGCACTGGAACCACTGAGCTAAATCACCAGCCTGATTTATCCTTTCTTAATCACGTTGTAGCATTTCTCTTGACAGAGATTTCCCATATATACCTTGGTCCTCTATCCCTACATCAATTCTGTATTGTTTTAATTCTGTTAGTTCTAAGTTGTGATAGCCAGTAAATCAAGCCCCTTTACCTTGTTTTTCTTTAAAATTGCCTTGTTTATTCTTGTCTTTTACTTGTGAGCCTTAGGATCAAATTGTCAAATTCTTTAAAAATAATATGGATTTTTTTAGTACATGTATTGAATTAATAGCTAAAACTGAGTAGAATTTCCATGAGATTTCTCACTTAAAAACATAGCATATGTTCTTAGTTATTTAAATATTAATTGATAAAGTTTTATAACTTTTCCATATAGGCCTTTAGAGCTTTTAAAAACTTGCTCCAAAATAATTTCAAATTTTATTTTAATTAAAAAATTCTATATTATCAAAAGTAACTACTTGTTTTTGATACTTTGGAATGTAATAGCTTTTCATATACTGACTTTGTAACCAGGAAATTTCTTCATTTCCTAAATTTAATTCAACAATTTTTCTGTACAGCCTCTTGGGTTTTCTAGAGTTATTTTACTATCTGAAAATTAACATTTTTTTCCTTTGCTTTCCTTTCCTTAATCTTTAATTTATTTTTTCTGTCTTGGAGTACTAACTAACTAGAACCTGCAATAAAATGCTGCATACAGGCGAGGAGAGTAAGAATCCTTTCCTGTCCAACTTTAAAGGGAATGCTTTCAATATTTCATCAGTAAATGTAATATTGCCTCTGGAGTGTGATAGGCATTGCCCCAGAAATGTCTTCCTAATTTTCTTTTATTAATATTCCTAAATTTCCAAAAAAATTCTGAATGTTTATCAAATGTGTAAGCTCAGTCTACTGAAATGCTCATATGTGTTTTGACCTTTAATTAGTTGATGAAGTGAGTAGACTTCATTACGGTTGCACCATTCTACAAACCCTGGGACAAGCCCAAACAGGTTATATTAGCTTCCACACATAACCGAGTAATATATCTTTGAGAGGTTGTATTTTCATTGTTATCCAGCTTTAACTATTTTTAGCTCCCACTAGATTCTTATTTAAAGCTGTATAATGTGTGTTTTAAAGTTGGTTGCTGACCTCTAATTGAATGGCTTGAAAGTTACAGAACACATCTGATTAATAAGTATTGATTAATTCTCATTGTTCTTCTCTCTCCTGTTGCATTTCAGAAGTGCTCACCTTAAAAAATTGAAAGTAATGTATGAAATGATCAGCCTTTCTGCCTGCTTTCCGGATGGTGCCATGGCTTTTTAAAACCTTTGGCTTTCTAACTTCCGTATCAAATGCTGTTCTGACCCGTATTTTAGTGTTAGCTTGCTTGTACGAACCCCAGTGATCCACTCACATATTTAACTGCATCTTTTCTCAGTTCTCTTTCTTTTCTCTTACTTTGCTCTTCTGGGTTTATTTCCCTTAGCCCTGAAATAGTTCCTTTAATAGATCTCTTAGAGACAGTATTGTGGGGATAAATTTTCTCAGGCTTGCTTGAAAACTTCAGTTTTTCCATTGTTAGTCTTGAATAAAATTTATTTGGATATATGATTTGAGGATATAAACATAATATTACAATTTAAATTTTTATATATAATTTTGTTTTCTTTCTGCATTTACTATTGCTGCCAGGCAGCCTCATTTCTTGCTTATCTTTTACTCAAGATTCAACACATTCATATTTTTATTGAATGTGTCTTCTGAATTTCTTGTAAGTTTTACTGCTTAAATAGTAACTTTTAAAAAGCTTTTTTCAATTCGTTTACTTTTTTTTAACACTGAGATATGTTTTTTATCTTCTTCAGTATTTTCAAAGATAATAATATTTTAAAGTATGTTTATATAAACCTTTTGCTTTTGCAAACTATTTCTAGTTTTAAATCATCTTAAAACCAAGTTCACCTTTGTCAGCCAATTTCAGTATTTGACAAGATTCAAGAGTGGAAAAAATAGCTACCAAATCTCTATCATGTAAACAAAGACTTTTAGACTGCTCTGCGTTCCTCTCCTGTTCCTCTTCTGTTTTATTTTAATTAATGTACTTTGAACTACTAGATTTCAGTAATTATATAATTCAGTAATTATATATATACATATATGTCTAATTACTGAATTATGAATTGTTTGAGACTACTTTTGTATTTTATTTCAACTTGAGTGATATGAAATAAACATTCAAAAATCAGATGCATTTCTTCACACTAATAATTATCTAGAAAAGAAATCAAGAAAATAATCCCACCTACAGTGACCTAAAAAGAGTGAAGTATTTAGGATTACATTAAGTTTCAGAGATGAAAGAGCTCTGTACTGAGTAATATAAAATACTAATGAGAGGAATGAAAAGACACATATAATGAGGAGGTATTCTGTGTTTATAAACTGAAAAATTCATACTGTTGCATGTCCATCATACCCAAATTTTATATATAGATTCAACTCCCTTTGGATCAAAATTCAATTGGCATCTGTAGTAGAAAGAAAACAGCAGTTTAAAAGTTTATTTGAAACTACAAATGACTCCAAGTAGTCAAGGAAATCTTGAGAAAAAGGAACACAATTGCAAACTACATATTTTCTCCTTTCAAGTTATATTGTAAGTCTAATAATCAAAATAAAACTGGTGTAAAACTAGTTAAACCAAAACTGTTTTAGTCCATAAAAACAGATACATAGGCCAAGAGACAAGAACAAGGAGTCTACAAATAAACTCAAGTGTGTATAGTCTGCTCATTTGTGACAAGGACACCAAGATGGAACAGTAGAGAAAGGATAGTTTTTCCAATAAAAAGGAAAAATGATATTCACATGTAAATGAATGAAATTGGATTCTTATTTTACATCATACACAAAAATCTACTCTAAATGAATTAAAAATCTAAATGTCCGACTAAAATAATAAACTCCTAGAAGACAATACAGGGGAAAGACTCCTTGACAATGGTCTTCTATGACAAGGATTTTCTGGGTATCATACCAAAGGCAGAGGCAAAAATAAAGTGTCACTGTATCAAACTAAAAAGTTTTTTTGAGACAATGTCTCACTTTTGTAGTTCAGGCCAGCCCTGAGCTCACTATGTAGCCCAGGCAAGCATTGAACTCTCAGCAATCCTCCTGCCTCAGCCTCCCGAGTGCTGGGGTTACAGACGTGAGCCACCATGTCTGGCATTGTTGTTGCCTTTTCTGTTTAACTTGCTTTCTCATGAATCTGTTCTATCACAGAATTTGTGTCTTAAAGCCAAGAAATTTCCTGAAAATGTCTCTAGCCTCTGCCAAGTATTAGTCAAAAAGCCCTCAACAGAGTCTTAGGTGTGTTGCTCTTGTTCTTTGCTTTTCAGTGTTTTTTTTTGTTTGTTTGTTTTGTTTTTTTTTTTATCAGTACTTATATGCTTTAGCCTCTCTGTACTCTTCCTTGAGAAGAGAGAGGCTCACTTATTCTGAATGTAATTTGGGAGGCAGAAAGAACAAGTCTGCCATGGAGCCTCCATTTGTCTACTTTACTGATAGCCAGATCAGCTTTTGTGACCTATAGCTGAAGGTCAGCAATGTTCAGTTGCCATTTGACAACAGACTTCATGGGGGCCAGGGCAGCTCTACAGAGGCAGCATCTTTCTCCAACCTCCATGTGGTATTCTGATTTGATGAGTTACAGGAAAAAGCAGTTAACAGGTTGCACGGTCATTTCTATGCCATTCTAGCTGCTTGACTTTTCCTCACCTCCAGAATACACTGTGTCTTCAACAGTTCATCCTCCTCTTACTGATCACGTGTCTTATGGTAAAGCTCTTCCTGGTTGTTAGGCCTTATATCTAGCTATTCCGCGAAAGCCTTATGCACTCATATGTGGAGCTTTATAGAGGTGGTTGGATTTGTGATAACTAAGTTAGTTCACTGATGAGCATAGTAAGGATGTGGAGAGAGTGAAGGTCCACCTTGGGTGTGGGTGGAACCTTCCAATCAACTTATACCCTGGGTGGGATAAGAGAGAAAGGAAGCATTGCTGTTGCTGGCTGCTCCCTGGCTGCCCTGCCATGGACTGTTTCTCCTCTGTCATTCTGTCCTGCCTTGGAGCCAGCTGATCATAGACTAAAACCTTTACAAACTGTAAGCCAAAAAAAAGCTTTTCTTCCTTTAAATTGTGAGTTCAGGTATTTTGCCCCAGCAATGAGAAAGTAACCTAGACACTGAGTATAGGGAGACACTGGAAAAGTGAGGAGGGAAAGCTGTTCTTTGTTTAGCTTAAAGCTAAAGCAACAATGATGGTGAGGAATATTTACTCTATTTTCTGGTTAGTGGATGTCCTGGATGTCTGAGTCAGGTTTTGACAGTTTTATGGTTGGGATCTAGTGTCCTAACACAGGCTCTTTGTGCTGAAGGCGTGGATGATGATAGGCTTTAAAAAGTGATTGGATCAGGAGATATCTAACTTTATCAGTGAGTTACACCATGATGAGCTCATAATTTTCTGACATTATTGGGGGGACAGGAAACAGGAAATGGAGTCTAGAGGAAAGAGACTGAATCATGGCAGGTGACCCCTGGGACCCCAGCCCTTTTGTCTCTGGTTCTCTTTCTTTGTGCTTCCTGAGTGCCATGAGGTAAGCAGCTTCTCTTTACCACACCCTTCTACAATGAAACTTCTACTCAGTGACAGGTCTCAAAGCAAAGATGCTCTGGACAGAAATTTTGAAACCATAAGCCAAAATAAATCTTTCTTCTTTTCAATTGGTTTTCTCAGATACTTGGTCAGTGATGAAAAGCTGATTGGCACAGACAGAAAGAGAATTACATGCCCTCCTAGCCATTTCTTTAAAGCAGTTTTTTCTTTAAAGAAGAGAACTTGTATATGTCACACATGTGCTTGACAGGTTTTTCTCTATCCAACTTTATCTACCTTATAAATCTTGTCAGCTCCTTCCACATCCTGTCATTTAGGTTATCTGTCTGTGTTTGTTCACTGTATTATGTCAGCCTTCATATTTATCTATATTTTCTGAAGCACTTTCTTGAGAAACAAGGAGAAACTTTTTGGAAACCTCTAGACAGGGGTCATTTTGGACAAGAAATCCCACAATGCACTTTAGTTTTTGCCTGTCTTCCTAGGGTGTCTGTAAATTCTTAAAGGTGGAGGTATTATTGGGTCTCCACGAGTTTGCAAGCACCTGGCCTAGAATTGCTGTTGAATAAAGAATCGCTGTTGGAACAAAAGAGAAAGAGGAAGCTTTTTGTTACTTGCTTGTTATCGACTTTAATGTATTTTAAAAGAATCTTAAGAGGTCCACCTGAATCTCTAAAAAGAACTAATGAAACTAACGAAATTTTCTTACAAATTAGAAATCTTATTTAAGGTAGTCTGGGTCATAGAGTGTGTAACTAACTCTTTTATGCAATACAATAATAATTCAAAAGGAAAAGATGTGGAAACAGTATATTTTCATGTACAAGACACAGAGATACTCATCTGTTGGATAGTTACTATATACTCCTTCTCTCTACCAATAAGTAGAATGAAAAAATGGTTTTAAATATAACGAGACAGAGGCAAGGTAGAGGGACACACGGACTTTTTAAACTCTCTGGTAGGGTAGCTTTCTAAGGAGTAGAATTACCAAGCTATGCAATTGCTTCTCCCAGAAATGCTTTTGAACCATTTAGACACAAAACTGTTTAACAGTAGGCAGTGAACCAGCTGGCTTCCCTCAAACTTTCTAGCCAGAAGGGCCTCTGAGTCTTAGTGAAAGAGTTCAGTCACCCTTGGGTGCCTGAGGGCCCTCAGCCGCTGCCCTTGGTAGCAAGCATCTGTCACTTGAACGAATGATGTAGTGATATCAAATAACCCAGTGATTAATCAAGAAAACAAGTGAGCAGTTGACATTGGAGAGGGAAAAAAATATCCAAGGAGATGCTGTGGGTACAAAAGCAGCCACTAAGTACTTTCAGGGTGTTTACCAGTCAAAATCCACGACAAGGAGACATTCTGTCTGCTCCACAGACAAATTACTAGTTAACTTGCTCAGCCAAAGTCAGTCTCTTCAATAACTAGGGAAATTAACAGTAGTCCTAAACCCATACTCCTCTAACCAGCACCATCAGCACGTTCCAGAAGTCCTCAGTGGTGTTTTCCTCACATTTCTTCTAGTTGATGCTGCTTTCCCTCATTTCAGTCCAGCTTTCTTGGCTTCCCTCTAATCCCATGACCAGCTTCTCCCCCTTTCCTTCCTGCTGCAGAACACTTCATTCAAGCAGGACAGATGGATGTGCATGCTCAGTAAATATCCTGACAGAGCGCTGGAACAGAGGTGAAGTCTGAAGCTGCTTGGCCTGACTGGTGGTTGTCTTCTAGGCCTCAGAGCAGTTTTAAACCCTTGGACCCAGAAGATTTCTGGTCTCACTGTGCTGCAGAGTCAACTGGGAAGAAGGGACCATAAGATCACAATGAGGGCCTTCTTCAACCCCTGCTAATTTAAAGTCTTTAGGGCAGGGTGATTCCAGAGACCTCAGCTGGTGCTTCTTCTGTATCTATCCTAGAACAGATGGAAGGACTTGGGGGGGGGGGTCTTCCTTGCATCCCTGCATGTCATGGGCTCCAGTTCTATTTTCAGCCGGATCTGGAAGAGTCTCTCAGTACCCACATGGGGATGTAATAAGAGGCTGGTGAGAGGAACTAGCAGGGGGACAGCAGAGAGGCTGCCTTAGAGAGCTGGGATTGAGGTGGAAACAAAGCACAGGAAATAGAATGCAATTCATTTTTATTTTGCCAATAACATCCAATCCATTGTCTGCCGAAATTGCTCATTAGACAGAAGTTATTTCTGTCATGTCTCACCTTTATTAACCCTCACCCCTGGTGAACCATGGTCTAGCTCACTGTCATCTCTCTCCCACATGGTAAACTCCCTGTGTCCTCCATGTCCCCATCTTCACTAGGCCTGTCTATGCATGGTGGACACTGAGTGAATACTGAGAGATGATCAGCCTGGGTGTAGATGTGGGGGCTGAAGGGAGACAAGCCCGCTGATCATCCCAGGCCCAGCGGAGACCAGCAGAACCTGGGCTGAGAAGGCAGATTCCAGAGATCTTGCAAAGAAATCTGAACACCAGGCCAGAGTGGCCTGTTTTCTCCAGTGGAGAGTGAGGAACCTCTAAGTTTCTGTGCTGGGAAGAGACAAGGTCAAGTTTGGCTTGAAAAAGATTAAACTGGCAACAGAGTTTGGGGGATTGGACAGGGATAAGAAGTGGGTAGCTATTCAGGGCCTCTCCGGGGGAGACAGTAAGGGCTAGAAATGGAACACAAACACCAGGAGGAGGATGTGGCCGAGAGCACTTTGCTGGGTAAGGCTTCCAAGAGACTGGCGTGGTGAGGGGAGGGACAGTTCTGATGCTCATCCACCCATCCATACGTCTACCCAGCTGTCCAGTAGGCAAACACAGGGATGGCTGAAGGCGGGAGAGCAGGTGGAAGAGCCTGGACCTCCGCAGGAGAGACTTTGGGGACAGAGCTTGGGGAATCACTTTGGAGAGCTAAGGAGACAGCAGAAGGAACAGTGAGAAGTGAAAGGACAGGAACAAGAGGAGAAGGACTGTGGAAATTGGGGCCAGAGCCCCAGAAGAGCTATAGCCACTAATGGCAGAGCGTGTCCAGGGCCCAGGAGGACAAAGGCTGCTGCCCGGTGTGACATCAGCTTGCTCCATAGTCCTCAGGACACAGCTGGTGCTTGGGGGGCGTGAGTCAGCGGGGCTTTGCTAGGACAGTGAGGAAGCCAAGCTCAGTGGCCTCTTTTCTCCAGCTGAGCGGACTGGAGGGCAGGGGAAGAGGGAGAGTGAGGGCAGCCTGTGGACGCATCTGGCTACGCTGGAGAGGAGTAGCTCCAGCAAACAGAAACTAACCTCTTGGAAAGGGAAGCTGATTTAGTATAGTCCAGAAAGGAGGATCGTCAGAAAGATAGCCATCTTGTCTGCTCTTTGCTGGTGAACCCACTAGGAACTCAGAAGAAGGGATGGAACACACCAGCCACTCTCGGTCTGGAGTTTGGGGGAGGAGAAAAGGACACTACGCCAGCGCAGCATATAACAAGTCTCATGGTGGGTGCCTGATATAATCTCCAGAGACAGCAGAAGAAAGCAAAGCCGGTGCCACCAAGTCCTGGAGAGGACTTCTACTCCTGACACTGCCTCCACCCCTTGCTGGCTAAACAAGCTTTCCCACCCACCTCCGGT
The DNA here is from genome assembly GCA_004026965.1 of Petromus typicus. Classification (NCBI taxonomy): domain Eukaryota; kingdom Metazoa; phylum Chordata; class Mammalia; order Rodentia; family Petromuridae; genus Petromus; species Petromus typicus. The sequence goes on from PVIR01006894.1 coordinate 55,994, forward strand.
CTGGCCCACTCTCGCGTACCCTGGACTGTTTCTGTCCTCTCATTTTTATACCTGGCCATGTGGCTCCTGTTTTCCTCAGAAGTGGCTATCCTCATCGGGCAGGGCCCCAGGAGGACGCGCACGGAACGCACAGGGAAAAGAACATTCAAGGCAGTTGGAGGTGCCTGAGGAAGAGTCGAGCAGCACGGAGTTGCCTGGGAAGCATGTCGGTCCCCTACGACGCTGGAGCGGTGGCCAGCCCATTCTATGAAGTGCATTCTGCGTTCAGCAAACACTGTCACCTTTCTCGGGACAGGAACTGTCTGGGCAGGGGGTGTTCTGAAGCGAACCGCACAGAGTGAGCAGAGACCCTATTTAAGTAAGGGGGAGACCACGACAAACAAAACTGATTAGCAAGTACCACCCAACCGAAAGATGAAGCGCTGTGGAAAGGAGCTACACTGAAGAGGGGACGCAGGACACATTCGTTGTTGAGAAGACGGAAGAAAACAGATGGGATGGAAGCTCATTCAGCCCTGGAAGGGCGAATGGATCCTCCAACCTCTGGGGCGGCACCTCCTAGACCGCTGTCAGGGAGCTGGGGCAGCCGGTGCGGTTCTCCGAGTGCGCCACGAGGGGGAGCCCGGACCTCTCCTAGCGCCTCCGCAGCCCTCCTGCAAAGCCTACCAAGCAAAAGTTTTTCTTAAACTAACAATGTCAGTGTAAGGAGGTGCTCGCGCCTGATTGGACGGGAGAATTTTGCAGGTTTGATTCCTTGATTGGACAGGAGGTGTTAGGGGTGGGGAGAGAGCTCATGGTGGGGGATCCCGCTCCCTCCCCCATCAGTCTGGCGGGCTCCATCCTCTCGTAGGCTCGATGTAGCTCCAATGTGACACCAGGACGCACACGTTCTCGCGCGCTCTCCCAGGCTCGCTCTCCCTCACCCTCTCTCACACACGCACGCACACACCCACCTCTCCCATAAACACACACACACACATGCACACCCACATCCACGCGCGCCCGTACCGCCCCACGCGCGCACACTCCCGCCCACGCCCACACCGCGCTCCGGGAAGTCCGGTCCCGGCGAGAGCGCGAAAGGACACGGAGAAGCCACCCGCCGGGAGCGCAGCGGCGCCCCGGGACGCGGCGCTCTCCCCGCCCGGCCACCTCGGCTCCGGCTCGGCCTGCGGGCCGCCGGCCGGCGATGGCCCTGGATTGCCTGCTGCTGCTCCTCCTGGCATCCGCGGTGGCCGCGATGGAAGGTAACGTACCCTTCACTGAGCAAGTTGGCGGCTGGTGGCGGCTGCCTCAGGCCGGCGCGCTGCGCGGCTCGCGGGGCTTCTCTCGCCTCTGCGTCGCCGGGAGCCCGGAAAGCCGGGGGCAAGGCTGTCTCGGGGTCTCCGCCGCGGCGGGGCGCGGGGTTGGGGCGCCACTGCCGGCGCCCAGCGCTGGCCGGAGGACCCCGGGGCTCCGCGCCTTGACAGCCCGCACGCCGGCTCCGGCTCCCGGAGCGCGGGTCCCGCTGCATTGCGGTGCGAGCTCCGGAGCTCCGGGCGGAGCTGGGCTCCGGGGAAGAGGGGCGCCTCGGGCCGGCGGGCTCTCGGTGCTCAGCCCTTCTCCGCTCTCCTAGCCCGGCCTCCGATGCGCTTGAGAGCGGCCGCGCGCCCCCTTCCTTCCCCCGCTCACTGTCCAGGGCCCTGACGCTGGGCTCGGCAGGCACGTGTCGCAGCCGGAGGGCTCTGCCCGCTGCCCCACGAGAGGCCACCAAAGCAGGGGCCGAGTAGTTCATGGGTTGCACCCTGGGGGAACAGTCTGGGGGCCGGCTCCTTGGGAGACATCTTTCCAGGGTACTAGGGGCGATGTGGACATCCCATTCGCACTGGATCAGGGCTGAGCTGGGGTGAGTGATGATCCCGCTTCAACTCGCCCAGGGTCCCCACCCCCTGGAGAGAGGACTGGGTGGCTGGGAGCAGCGACACTGCTCCTGCCAGCTTAGTCCGGGCTGTGCCTCCAGCCGGTGGCCTGACGCGCTCTGCGGACCCCCTCCTGGCGCCCCGGGAGCCCGGCCGCTCGCCGCGCCCGCGAGTCCTGTGGGAACCCCGGCCCGGCTCCCCGCCCCGCCGAGCGGCGGCCACAGCTCCGCGGAAGAGGACTTTGAGTGGCCGCGAAGGCCGCCGCCCGGGTGCCGCCCGCCTCAGCCCGCCTCGCGCGCCGGCGTCCCGACCGCGGCTGGGGCGGGCCCGGGGGGCCCCGCGCGGAAGGGACATCTGCATTCTCTTGCGGGACCTCGCTGCACTGGGACGCCCTCTCTCAAGAAAACTGTGGCTCGATGCCCCGGGAAACTCTCCAGGTACCGTGGTCCAGCGCCCCGACCCCTCTGGAAAGCGCTGCCCTCCTCAAAGCCAAAGTGGGGCCTAAAGTGCGGCCGACAGCCCTGGCCTCTGGGCGAGAGCACGCTCCGCCGTCGTTCCGGCGTCCCGGTGCCGGTGGCGGGGGAGTGCGATCCGTGCCTGGAAAGCTCTCTCTTGCTTTGCCGAAGCTGCTTTGTGTCTGTCCCCGCCGGCCGCTGCCGGGTCCGAGGGCTGTTCTTTGTGGGGAGAAGGTTGCCGTCTGGATGTGCAGGGGACCGGAGACTCAGAGTGAGGCCAGGGCCCAGCAGGTGTGCGTGGGGCCGTCGTCCGTCTTCCCGAGGAACACGTGCGGAAGCGCTTGGCACTGACGCGAGAGCGAGGAGCCCAGAGCCCTCACCGGCAACAAAGCCTGGCGAGCGCGTTTGCAGCCGCTGATAGCGCTCGAGGCTGCGCAGCACGGGGCGTCTGCCCACGGTGCGGGTCCAGGCGGGGTGGGCCGGCTGGTCTCGGGAGCCCGGGGCGCCGGGCCCGGGTCTGGGAGCGGACGCACTCATGCGCTCCAGCCTTAATCCGCTGGGGCTCGATAGGGACTCGGTGCGTACACAGGCTTGAGTGAGAGCTACGAGCGAATGCTCAGGAATAAACCAGGCACAGGACCCAGTGTCCTCCCCAGACCCCTGTTTGGCCAACCAGCTGGTCTGCTGGGCTGAAGCCGTGCGTGGGTGCCATCGTGCCGGGGCCCAGCCGTGTCCCCCAGGCCTGCTGGTGCTGACAGCCTTGGAGACGTGGCTCTTCGCCCCGTGCATCGGGGGAACTTCGGTTGGCACGCTGGAGCTTTAGTCTGTGGGCTGCATATCTCTCCAGCAAGGGTTAAAAGAAAGACCACATTCAGCAGAATATTAAAGCAGCCCCTCCATCCCTGCTCGGCGCGCAGGGAGAGTACACACCATTCACTCCCTTTCCTCGAATGAACACAGGCAGGTTCATTTTCTACTCTCCACACGCGGAGCCACCTTCCCTCCTGCCCGGCCAGGCTGGGGCCGGCATCATTTGGCTTGTGATGAGTGAGGAATAATTATCAGAAAAGTGAATCAATGAGCCTCCTGCGCAGACAGCAGGGCCTCCCGGACTCGGCGGCCGAGGTCTCTCCACGATTTCAGCGGATTCCCTGGGGTCTCCCGGGGAATTTCAGCGGGGGTCTTGTCACCCAGGGCAAACAGCTCGGAGAGGGGGAGGTCAGTTGAGGCCAGGACAGAAACAAAGAACCAGTGGCAGTCAGGGGCCTTGTGGGGAGCTGCGGACCGAGGAAGACAGGGCCTTATATGACCTATGGGGCAGGGGGAGAAAGGAGAAAAGGAAGGAGGGAACAAAGAGGAGGAGAGGGAAAGACGGGAAAGGGTGGGTCCAGGGCTCCATACCACCCTAAACCCAGAGCAGGAAGCAGGGCGGGGCCGGGAGGTGGCCGGAGAGTTGGAGGTAGAAGGGGTCTAATTTGCAAGCCGTCAGGCTGGAAGCTGATTGGCCCCAGGTGGCTGAGAAGGCCGGGCTGCAAGGGAGAAGGGAGCTCCCCTTCCTTCTCCGCCCCCTCCTTTTCTGGCAGTTCGGCTGTGTAGGGAGAATGGTGGCACTGAGGGGGGGGGGTGTCTCCTAGAGAGGGGCAGGGCAGACTGTGACGGCCTGACCCTGACTTTCTCTGGCCTTCTCAATCCAAGGCCAGGCCTCTTTCCTTTGCCCTCTGACAAATAACTGTTTCTTCAAGCCAATGTCTTTTTACACCAGCGCTGAGAGCGTCCTGACAAGGGGATGCAGATGTGTGTTGTGAAAAGGGAACACTTAATTCACATGGCTCCTATCCTAAGGCAGGATCTTCACACCTGGGATTCTCCCAAGGTCCTGGGACGTTTTGGGTTTGCAGCAGACACCCACCCAGAGAGTGGGGTGTCTCTGGACCAAGCATGCTGGCTCTATGAGCGCAGCAATTGTTAACTGCTCAGAGCACTTTTTCAACCCCTCTCTCTGTGGCCAAGGTGTGACCACACACATGCAGATAGCATGGCCGTGGGACCTAGGTGATCAGAACACCCCCAGGAGACTTCCTCTCTGGTGCAGCCCAGAGCCTTGAGTGTCCATTTGTGTTTGAGCAGTAGATTTCTTGGTTCCTGACAAGTGGTTGTCGCTGCTCAGATTAACAGAGTGGTGCAGGAGCACATAACTGGGCTATGGTGGTCCTTTGGATGTACCCCACCTCGAAATGCTACAGCACTGAATTGCATTGTACACATGGTGGGCACTTAATTTCCATCACAGGTGCAGGTGGAAAAGCCAAGCTAAGTCCATGTGCTCTAACAAGTCACCAGTCTATGTAGTGATGGGTTATTTTGATATGTTTTGTGAAAATTTTTGTCTATTTCTGTTTTGGGTGTCCATAATCATGTTCAAGTCTATAAGCAGCAGCAGATACTGAGGATTTTTTTAAATGTCTGGGAAAGGGAGGTGGGGTGTGACTGAATGGTATTGCAACTCAAGGCTCAGGCTCTGAGGTCAGTCCCCAACCCCAGAAAACAAGTCTGGGAAAGAACAATACATTTGACAAAATTCTATCTACCAGCTGATTTTCTTTTGTGTGCATTTTGGAAAGATCACTGTTAGTCGGTGTTTGTGGAGGGCCCTCGAGTGACAACTCTAATGCAAGTGAGGTAGGAAAGAAGTCCTGGCAGTGCATATACCCATAGAGCTCCAGCAAGCCCTGGCCCCAACTGGGGCCTTCTGGGCGGTGGATCAGAGCTGCCAGCAACCAGTGATGCCCGGGCTCCACAGGATGCAGCTCCAGCCCCTCCTGCCTTTTGTCAATCTGCGAGCACTCAGACTTAGAACTTAGAGCCCCTGCTTTGCTCCCTCAAAAAAATGGATCCCTGTTACCAAGATATGGCTTGAGGAAACCCTGGAAGCAGAGGTACAATATTGCCCCTTCTTTAATTCTGCCCATCAGAAAGTAATTTTGATAGCACAAATTGGACCCATGAAGGGTAGTTCCAGAAAATGCAGGAACCATATGGGCCTTTCCTTGGATCTAGCATGGGGACATTCTATTTATGAGAAAATACCTTCTTTGGTTGCTTGAATAAAGTTCATGAGCTTGGGGCCATGGAACAAGCTGCTAGATCAGGAGTGGGGTCCATCTATATGGATAGGTCTGTAACTGACAGGAGGTGAGAGATAGACCACAGGATCAGCCAGCCAGCCAGCCAGTCTGCCCGGCTTCTCGTCTGCCAACGCAGTCACTCAGGGAAAATCACCCTAGCTCTAGTATCTTGCTCTATCGGCCTGTTCTAATCTTAGATGTGGGACCGGTAACATCCATTATGAGGACATGCTCCATGCTAGGTTAAAAAAAGGGAGATGCTGGACCAGGGATTTAGCTCAGTGGTACCAGAATCTGCCTTGCAAGTGCAAGGTTCCTGGTTTGCTCCCAGGTAATCACATACAACAGTGCCGGGCATGGAGACTCATGCCCCTCAGCAACCAGTACCTAACACCACAGTGCCGGGTGTGGTGGCTCATGCCTATAATCCCAGCACTCGGGAGGCAGAGGCAGGAGGATTGCTGTGAGTCCAAGACTGAGCTCGGGCCAGCCTGAACTATAAAGTGAGATCCTGTCTAAAAAAAAAAAAAAAGAAGGGAGATGCTGTTAAAATCAAAGATACACACATATGTAATTAAAAATCATCTGCAGATGATATCTAAGAGTCATTATATCACCAAGGTTCAGGATTATAGTGTTCCCCACCACCACCAAGGGATAGAGGCAAATTTGAAATTTGCAAGAGGAGGGTATCACTGCAGACACTGGTTTGTTCTTAGACTTCAGGAAGCCTATGAGCACCTGGGTAGTTTGTTGCAGACTTGTGAGTTTTGAACCAAAACATACAGCAGGTCTGGATGGACCCTGAAAATGTACACTTTTTAATAACTGGCCTCCTGTGTGATCCCACTGGAAGTGCTTCCTGGAAGTGCTGCACAGGACAGCAGTATAGACAGACTTTGTCAGAGGTCCTGGTAGATCTGACTTCACTCTGAATGGATGGGCATCTGCATCTTACTAAGGGAGCCACAGATGCAAAGAGTGATGGTGTGTAGGGAACAGGGAAAGGGGCTGTTACTAGAGAACCTCTGCAGGTTCTAAGTATTACTCTCCTGTGAACCCCACAGCACAGGTAAATTAATTAATATATAGACAGAAACAAGACTACTCAGAGAAGAAGCTGAGTTTGGGCTTGATGCGTGCTGCTCTGGGAGGCAAGGACAACGGACCCTGCGCTTGCCCCACCTTTATTCATGCATCTGGAGTCACAAAATGTAACAGAGGACTCAGGGCAGGGCAGATGCGGGCAACAGCCCTAAACAAGGAGGAATTATTATGTAGATGAAGTTCCCAGGGTGTTTTCAACTGGTCTGGTCCTGCTCTGAAGCAGCACAGCTATGCAGAACCACTGGGGTCTCTGTTGTGACCTGAAGCAATGACAGAGTTATGTCTGGACATGCCATAGCTGGTCTTTAGGCAGGAAAACTAGACCTAATCATAGTTTTACTTTGAAAATGATTTTCCTCCAAAATTATTTGGAATTGCCCCTGACAGTAGTATGACTCAGCTACTGGCCATGGGGTACCTCCCAGACTACTGGGACTTGGGAGTCCAAGGTCATGGGGAAGAGCTGGGTGAAATGTCAGACCATGTAAAGATCCAGTAGCAGTTGCCATGTAGCTTCCTCTCTCCTCCCTCCCTCCACCCTATGCACATGTAGATATGGAGCTGCAGCCCTGCCTTGCACTGTGGCTTTTCATAAGTGGTATTTTTGCTTCACTTGCTACACCGTGTAGTTCTCACAAAGAAGCTGTCCGCAGACACGAGTCCCCAGAGAGGGCCAGGAACCTCTCCATCCAGGGGAGTGGAGGAGATGCACAGGACCCTTACCTGTCCGCACCTGTCTAGAGTACATCCCTGCGTGTGGATTATGGGCATCTGTGTTCCTTGGAAGAGCTCTTCTTATTTCCCCCTCTTCTGCCCTAGCTGTTTAAGCAACCTGAATATTTCTATTAGATTTCCTTGTTTCTAAAAGTGGTGTAGGAAAAGCATTGGATGTCTGCCCTTCTGAGGAAATTACTATAATAATAAAGTAATACCTTGGGAGGGATTTCATATTTAAAAGAAAATTTTGCATGAGAAATTCCTTAGCTCTTTCTGC